>OZ020261.1:14354180-14436680 GCA_963971285.1 Astropecten irregularis
AAAAAGAGAAGGTTGCAATTACATTTACTGTCATTTATTTAGGCCTAGGCTAGGCCCATTCAACATTCATGAACAAGTGAGCAAGGGCCAAGGCTTATCTAAAAAAAAAACATATGAACAAAGTATAAATTTGTATCTAACGTTAGGCCTACACCTACTGTAGTGTACTGTTTATGTTACTGTGTAAAGACATAGCCGTAGGCCCCTAGGGATACTATAGGGCCTACTCGTTCAAATAAAATGTTCTTGTTTATTGTTATAAAATAGCCCTAGGACTAGGTCTAGGACTAGGAGACTAGGGCTAGGCTCTGTATCCTTTTTTTTTCACTGAATATCCTTTCACTGAATTAACTTTATCTGTGACTTTGTTATGTTTTCAACTAAAAAGTGCGACATCAGACATTCTTTACATCACCATGCAATGGTCAGATGATGAACAGATCAGAATATAGGCTAAATAGTTAGCAATACACTGTTGCCACGCGTGAATTCCACTGACATGACTGGCCAGTGACAATGTCAGTGTTTTCAATGACAATGCTGAATCAGTGAATGCAATAATGGAGGAAAGAGCAGAGAAAATGAAAAATAGCCTACCGTCTGATCTTATTCTTAACCATTTATTCCACGATATTTCAACTTTATCCCACACGAACACACTGAATACTCACCATTTTGACGATTTCTTGCGTTTCACAGACAAGAACCTGATATTCTGACAAACTTTGATACTTTTTAAAGACAGGCAATTCTTTTCCGACTCTCAAAACACTTCCCTTGCATACGATCACTGCGTATTCTGCACTGCACGGAAGCTATTTACGTGGCGTCGCCTTAGAAACGATTGTAAATAACGCAATATCTCGCGTGGTTCGCCGAGGTTTCAGTGGGCTTGGGTCAAAGTTCAAATGAATCGGGGGCACATGGCCGTGTGTACAAATCAAATACAGCCCGTTTACTGCACGGAGTTGTGACACAAGCAAGTTATTTATTTAAGTTAAGTTGCGATGAAGGCGATAAGGAAAGCACTGTGTCTCACACGACATATTTACAGACGTGAGTGTTTCTTAGGCGTATTTAAATTTGGGCTAAATATTGCTATTTCACTTTTCAGAGTTTGAGTTTGTAAGTTTGTCTTTGCCCAGTTTCCGGACAGTAGCCTATTGTTTTAATATTTGGGTTGGCTGCATGGTTGGGGGAGGCTAGGCCTATTATTCACAGTTGTATATTTAATTATGTTGTACAAATTCTTCGACTGCTAGTGCTAGTGCTATTTTGCCATTCCCTTACTATTACTGTCATGCCAGCAATTAGTATCTCCGCCTCGGCAAAATTAATAACATATATACAGGTCAGCGAAAGGTCGGCATGGTGTATTTTGCAGATTTGCAGAAAGAAATAATTCAGTGCTGAGGTACACCACCCCCTTTGCACCGTACCTCCCACTTGCGAGTCATTCAATGATCATAATTAGTGCATCTTTTTGTTCAACAGTCAACACGTTTACCATGTTTACTCAATTACTGTATTGTAAGTTTGTACTTTTCTGTTTCTTGCTCAGGTTACTCTTCAGAGGCAACAGCTACTCAATCAGCCGTCACATTAAGACAAAATGAATCATACAATCGAGAGAAGGAGAAGCAATTATCACTTGTCAAAAGGATTGAGAAGATTGAAGTCAATCACATTGGTCCTAATGATCTGTGTAAACTCACCATGAACAAGTATCTGTCTACACCGTACAATGTTGCCATGCGTAAGAGACTTTTGTGAATTTACAGTTTTGTACAATTATTTTTTGAATGGTGATTTGTATTTCATCATACATTAATAAAGAGCTATTGATACTCTACTTCATTTTAATTGTTTATGAAGAATACAGGATGCATTGTTTTTATATCATAATGGTCTTCTTTGCTCAATTGCAGAATACCCTGCCACTCACCTCTCCCTCATTGAAGCTGTGTACTTTGTCATTCTTTACCGCTCATATGTTTGTGCATAGGGCTTTTGAGTGGCGGGGTATTCTGCAATTACTCCGTCTTCTTGACTGTGGATGGATGAATGGTTCCTGTCTGACGTTTCTCCTGAAGATGACCAGAGCATACTGGCCAGAACGTCGAGGTTCCTTTGGTGGTTCTTTTCAGAGTCACTCAAACTCACAAAATAGTTCACATGAAGGTTCAAGGCTTCCTTTTCATTTTCTTCCTGAGTTGTTTTCATCACCTGAATCCATCTTTATTAGTTAGAGCTAGTCTCAATTTCATACAATTTGCAAATGTTGTTTGGACATATACATCAGCTTTTTTGTAATCAGCTGAAATGTGTCTACTGTTTTCTTACAGATTTTAACCAGACCTATCTCCAGCGATCTGCCATTGCCTTAGTGAATGGTAAACCATGGCATATGTTACAACCTCTGATTGGTGATTGTGAGTTGCAGTTTGTTACATTGAAAGATGATGATGTCACGCATGCTAATCAGGTAAGTCTCTATGTGCCAATTACCTGTGTAATTAGTAGAGAGGGTCATGCACCGTTGTAGCAGTTGAAACAGGAGAAGAAGTTTAATAATCAGAGTCAGTTGATGTCATGTTGCTGGTGGATATGGAACCACCGGGAGACAGCCACGCCCCCACAGCAGACTGCAATGACACCTCTCCGACGTCCGCATCACAGCATGGATCGGTGAGCACGATACATAAATAGCACCATAGTATCCAGTCTCAGCAGTGGCCTGATGAAGGATAGTATGGTAGTCCTTGTTACTGAAACATCACCACCAGCAATACGACATCAGGTAACTTTGATTAACCTCTTCCCCTGTACCTGTATATTAGTATCACATTTGCTAATAGTGTAGTAGCCTGTAGGTTTCTCTCAAGTAGGAGGCCATCCTGTTTGTAGAAAATTACAGTTGCATTAACAACAACATCAGATGTGTGAAAAAGTATTGAGTTGTAAAAAAAAAGTACTGAAAGATTGTTAATGATAAATTATGTAAATTGCATCTTGCATCTTGCCATTTTCCTTATTTGTTGTAGGAGAGGGGCAACCTCAGGGACAAATACATGTAAAAGTACTTCTAATGTTATGTATTTTCATTGTACTCTAATTTTCAGGCATTTTGGAGATCATGCTCACACATGTTGGCTGCCATCTTGCAGTCAGCATTCAAAACTGACATCACGGTTGAACCTGTGAGGGGGCCAGACATCCCAAGTAAGTTAGACATAGGTCGTTTACGAAAAGGAGGCTCAGGCTCTAGCTCCATTTCGTGAATCCATTCTGAAATAAAGGGTATCAAAAAAAGATGCTTTTAGCTGCGGCTCTGAAGTAGATTCTTTAGTTTGAAAGGGAAAACAGAGCTTCAGCTTCAATGAAAAGCTACAACATATTTTTTTCAGCATATGGACGATAGAGCTGGAGCCTGAGCCTCCATTTCGTAAACACCCATCATGCTTTTCTTATGAAAGAGAAATAAGTTAAAATGGTTTGGAAGCCTTATTATTGAACAAATCCTCCCTAATATTTGTTTGTTTTGTTTTGCCTCAATAGTTTCTACAGGTTGTTTTGCTTATGATGTTAATCTTCCATTCAAATGGGAGCCAACAAGAGAAGAATTGACATGTTTGAATCGACAAGCATTCATCCTGGCTGAGAGGAAACTCAACTTTGAGAGGCTAGATGTCAGCAGACAGGTGGCAAAAGAAATATTTGAAGATAATGTGTAAGTATTCAAACCAGAATGCCTACTGAGTACCTCTCAAAATGTGAGGTGTTTGAAAAACAGGTATCTTGCGCTTACAAGGATCAAATGATGAACCTAAAATGATGTATTGTTGTCAAATCATTTTTCGATGTTGTATTTTGAGAAAGTCACAGGTTTTGGATTATGACTTAATATGTTTTCTGACCCTTTGCTTCTCAGGTACAAACTACAGCAGATTGAAGACACTGAATCAGAAAGATTAGTGTTGTATAGACTTGGAGATTTTGTAGACATCTGCGATGGACCAATGGTGACTAATACAGGATTCATGGAGCCACAGAGATTTGCATTCACATGTGTAAGTAATATAGATGAAGACAAAAGACATATAACTTTACAAGGATAAAGGCTTCTCTCATTCGTTTGTTCGTGTGAAGACTACCAACAAAGTATATCAGCTATAAGGGAAGGTTCTGATTTAGCCAGCTGATGGTATCATCATCATCAAGCTCCAGGATACCAGAAGCTCCGTGGGGTGATTTGTAGATAGGACAGGCCTTGATGAAGGGATAAAACAAAGAGATGCTTAGACAAAACAAAGGAGATAAATGTGGACGATGTGACCTGACAGAATAGTTAATTTTCAGGAGTATTATTTATTTAAATCATCTCTGCCTGAGGAATAGAGGGAGTTATGTAAATTCATTTGTATGAACGTGTACAAAAATTACCACCAGACGGTGCCAGATGGTGAATGCCAATTGGTTCCATGTATTAAATATTGTGTGTATACCATTCACAATACGCTTACCCAAATTTCCCATTGTTGTTTCACAGGTGCATAGTTTAGATGACTACTTAAAACCCAAGGTAAGTTCAGGGTACAGTATAAGCTAGAATGTGATTTATATTGAATGAGCCTCATGAAACCATTATGGATAGATGATGAGAAAAAGAGACAGTTTTAGAGGTGGGAGGAAAACCCTAGAGTCATATTCTGTAGGAAAACCCTGCATAATACTCGTAGTATTACTGTAACGTGTGTAATGTGACCGAGAGGTCAGTAGTAAGTGTGATATTCATGAATATTAAGCAGGAGGTTGTATGCACTGAGTATGCAGTGCTCATCCACATCAGTGAAGGGCAAGCCTAATTTGCGTAAAGTGTGATATTGTATTATCTAAGATTAGTATGTCTCTGAAGACATTCCTTACAGTAGCTGTCTTTGGTTAAATCAAATCTACTGATTTTCCTTTATTTGTGCAGAACAAGCTGCAGAGATTCCAAGGTGTAGCGATGCCTTCAGAGTTCAGAGTTCACCACACTTCATGGAGTATTGTCCAAGAAAGAGCTTCCAAACCTGTAAGTTGTATTTCATTTAATTTTTAGCATTTCCCTTGCACATATCACTTAAACTCTCACCTCATTGATGAATACAAGCAAATAAGCATTATTCCTGAACACTAATTGGACAAAGAGTTAACAATGAAATCACATATTAAAAAAGTATGCTCATCAGCCATGGCAGCTCTTCGGCAAATTGGACAAATTTGCAAATATCTCGACAAAACAAATACTCAAAAACTGGTTCATTCCTTAGTCATATCCCGCCTAGATACATGCAACTCTCTTTTAAAAGACCTACCCACAAAGGAAATACAAAAGCTACAAAGAATTCAAAACACTGCAGCAAGGATGGTTGAAGGATCTTCGTACAGATCACCCATTACTCCAATTTTGAAAACATTATACTGGCTTTCTATTGATAAAAGAATTCGGTATAAAATTTTAGTTCTCACGTTCAATTCTCTAAACGGTAAAGCACCAGAGTATCTGAGTCAGTTGATCAAACCATACATGCCATCCCGCTCATTACGCTCCAAAAATCAACTCCTTCTGGAAACCCCTCGTTACAAAACAAATTTCTATGGTAAAAGATCCTTCACTGTCCTTGCCCCAACCCTTTGGAATAGTCTCCCCCTTAGCCTTCGAAACTCCACATCCATCTCCACATTTGGTAATAAACTTAAAACGTATTTGTTTTCACAATGATTTTGGTTTTGCACATCTTGTGCTGTGCTGATTTTAGCATGTAGTTCTTGAAATTTAGTTTGCATTATTTTGTTTAGTACATTTCATTTTTGTTACTTTGTAAAGCATATTGAATCTGTAAATTATTATTGACTGTTAAGCGCATAGAGATTTATATAATGCGCTATACAAGCATAAATTTATTATTATTATTATTAATTGCCTGGGGAAATGGCTTATATCATCTGAAATATAAGATCCTTTTGTAAGTAACAACATTGGTGCATTAAACATTTCGTGTCGGAAAGGTCTCAGATAAATGCACAAAATCTATGATGCATACATGTACCGGTATATGTATGTTGACTCTCGGGCACGAGACTTCCCTGTGTAAATGTAAATTAGAAGGCATTGGAATATAGGATGTCGTTTGGGTAGTAGGTGACTGGTGATGAAGGCATATGAATGCTCTAAAATCTGGATCACTAATTTTGTATTTATACTGTGTTTCCTTGTCTTTAGGTTTTTGTTGACTTGGCACCTAACCTCAAATCCAGTCAAAGAAAAGTCACAAAACAAGATGAAGCTGCATCATGATATACTGCATGATATACTAGAATATAGAGGAGCTAGTACTGACAGCCTGGATAAGAGTCTACAACCTTGCAGTGTACACTGAGTGACTTCATTGCCTTCATGTCGTGCTGTGATATGAACCAGCACAGTTTGAAATAGCAGTGATACAAGGAGAATGACAGTGAATGGTATTAACACATTGCAGTGGCTAGGAATGTCACCAGTTACAGTATGTGTACATTATGTTGCAACTTCTTTATTAATATTATTATTACAAAGATCTTCAGTCTTCCTTCCTCCATGGTCCCAGCTAGTCATTGTAATTACAGTCGGTGTCAGTTATTTTACCTATTGCCAATTCAACTTCAATTAAATACCTATAAAGCATTGCAAATTGACTTAAATAGCTTTAAGGCATCATATAATTCAGCCAAAATAAAGCTAAATATAGATTAGAAGTTGATTGAATGAACAGGGGGGGGGGGGCATGAGAGGTGTGAGTTGTAACATGTTGGATAAAAAATTAATGCACAAATGGTTCAGTGGTATAAAACAAGACACATTCAAATAGATGTGCATGCCATATACGTGTATGAACTAAAAACGAAATTGTGGAAATTGGCTTGGCTACGATACAGACGAGTTACAGTGGTTGGAACTGCATTAGGCCTTGTAGATGTGCCACAGTGAACAGTTTTTAGGACTGACAATTCTTGTACAAGAAAGCTGATCTCATCAGAATGTGATGTAAAGTCACAGTGCATGGCTCTATACAGATCATCTTGAGTGATACAAGTCATGATTTTCTAGATCACAGAATTGAGAATTCATGTGTACAAAAGGTCAAACGATAAGTCCCCACAGCTTTATTTTAGCAAAAATGATCGCCATGTTCAAGTTTATTTGATAGAATCCAACCTGACTGTTACAGCTCTCCTCTTACCAGAATGTGATCATCAAATTCGATCTGCAGTATGTTTTACTTTGTCTAATATCAGTGTCAATTTGTTTCTTGTACAGTGTGTATTGACTCACAAATTCATAAGTTCATAAGTTAAATGAAAAAAGGGAATGCATCTCGCGCTACGAACAATTCTATTGATATTCTCCTTTCTTACCGGGAACACCCTAGGCGAAGAAACTTGGAAATCTTAACTTACTGTTACATCAAGCAAGGGTTAAACTTTTTATACAGAAATTTGCTGTGTTACTCAAATTACTGGTGTGGTATTGGATCTCTAAATAAACTTGCAAAATCTTTAGAACTTTATGTACGTTTACATTGTTGTTTTTGTACAGTATATGCATTTATTATTATTTTTTTGTTACTTATTTGCTACTTCTCCGTTGACAAATTAATTTGCCAATTTCTATATTTATTTTTTCTCTGTGCGTATCTGTGAATATGTTAATGATATTTGCAGTGGGGTCTCATAAGAGCCGATAAGGACGTATAATTGAGAGATGATAAGGAAGGGATTATAATTTAAATTAATAGAGGGTACCGGAGGGAAACGTTGTAGGGGAATGCGCAGGTGTATAAGTTCTGGACGCCCAGTTAACTTTGCGCCTGTGTTTGGATTCTAACCGGGAACTTATTGGAGCAATGCAAATATTAATCCTTGGCTGCTGCAGCTGTGCTGTTTACTTCTGTCTAATATTTTACCTGACTTGCAAACCTCAAGTTCTTTCGATTTTTCATCATATCATTTTAACTTGATTTGTTTTTCTGGACTGTCAGCCATTGGCTTGTCCTTCATTTTCTTATCCAATCATTAAGCTTACCTCACCTGGGCCACTGCAGGCCCACAATGCTCTCACCCAAATGACAAATGACAAAACTAATGTAAGTAATCTTTTAATTCTCCAATATTCCTGGTGCCTTTTTTGATGATGTGACCACCTGAAGTCATGTGGAACAAGCATATTGATTTTCTGTTCACATTCTGAAAGTGCCGAACACGCGAGGAATTGAAATCCTGAAGACTTTGGAAAAATCAATCAAATTTTGCTGCCTTAACTAAACCTTTTTATTGGTTCGTCCTAATTAACCAGCTATTTTTAGTAGAGCAAATAGCTAATAACTAGGCATTCACGTAAGGATATGAAGTGGTTATAAGAATTGTCTATCCGCATTGCAAATTAATGTCAGTGTGATGTGCAGTATAAACTAATGAAGTATGGTCTATTTCTACGTTTTGGATTGATTCGAAGTCCTTGTTGTTTTGTAGCGGGTTTTATGTACTATCATGTCACGTCAAGGTTGAGATATAAACGTAAAATCGATTTGGACGTCTGTAGTTGGAAGAGATAAAGGGAAAATACCCAGTAGAATATGAGTCATTCCCTTGCAGTTTGTCATTGAAGCCTGTTTCCTCTTACTGCTGGAGTTTACTATTTCTAGTTATCACTACCTAGTTTCAGTTATCCATCTAAGGAAGACAGTCAATGCAGTGTCTTTTGTTCACTTTTCAATGACTTCAAATTAATCCAGTTTCCCCTGTGGTTATTTGATGAAGACGAGGTGTATTTACCTACCCAATCATCCGATCGGGTCGTGATATAGGACTCTGGTTCATTCAGAGCCCTCTGTCCTTGTAACAGAATTTAAAAGAATGATTTTTCCTGAGCACTGCCGTGAAAATCCTTAAATCCCTCCAATGTGTTTGGCAAACATGGCTGCGCATACGTTCAAGCTTTAGCCTATTATGTTTATTGTGTGATATTCGTCAAACGAACTCTACACCTTTCTGCCATCAATCATGTATTTACATCGTGTAACATAAGCTGCCACTACGTCGTTGACTTACATTGCATGGATTTATTACGGTTAAGGTTTATAAGATCGTAGACAGACCAAGTTCTGAATAATATTTATGTTAAACGTGATTAAATGCCAGCCCTTGTTGGCCGTGCTATTGTTACCAGCTAAGCCGAACGGTCTACTAACACCCACGTTCATTTGCTCAATGTAGAACGACTTAATGAGGCGTAGCGGAATTGACCAATCAGAATCGTCCAAAGTAAAAGGCCCACAGAGAAAGTGCTGTCTACTCATGCGCAGACTGTTGTATTATTCACTGCACGTAAAGCAACCGGAGACTCGTCGGTGTTTAGTGCACCTGACAACGGTTGCTACGGTATAGATGTTTACCTCTTTGTTATGGGCCGACCCCCGTGAGTGTACCCCATTTTGGCCCTGTTTCATTTTCACGTCGTTATACCTACACTCTGCACGATGTTTTTACTTTACTGTGTCTAAAATTATCCTATACTTTGCGGCGTCTTCACGTGTTTCAATGAGAGATAGCTTCTATCGGAAGAAATGTGAAAATTCCCCGGACTTTGTGAATGTTGATGATTTAATTTGCTAATTGTAAATTGTCGGGTTCGAACATTTTTGGGATATATTTTCTATCTTTGTGAGAAGGAAAACTTGTAAGGAGAGATATTGCATACTTGTAACACGGACTTCCATTATCCGGACGCATTACATCGGTGAACAAGGTAAGAATTATCTCGTAATAAACGTGAAACTTGTATCCTAATATGATCAAGATATCAGCGAAGTATTATATTGAAATGCATTTGAATAATTGATCTTTGAATTAACACACAGGTGCAATTCTGTGGTAACATATACATCTCCTAATAAGTTTGTTATGACACACAATTGTTGGTTGTGATCGCATAGTTACGCATGTGTGAAATGTAGGTTTATTCTGATTATGCTTACAATTGCTTGTCACGAATATCACAAACGAATTTTTTACAAATCACTTCAATAACTGCATGTTTTAGATTCGATTTTACTTAAATGTCAACTTAAATATCGATATATTTATAAATGTTCTCATATTTATATTTGTTTCAAGTCAGAATCACTATTTATCTACTGGACATGCATTGTTAATTTTAGTGTATTATGTATAATAATTAAGAGCGCGATTCTAAAGATCCTAAGGTAAATCAGAGGTTTTGATAACACTTGTCTAATTCATACATTTTTGTCAACATTTTGTTCGACTATAAATCCTTATAGAACAATTTTGGTACATGTTTATTATATATTACCCCAATTTCTTGTAATGATTTTAAAATGTTCATTTTGGAAAATAAATGGGCATTTACAAATATTTCTTATCATTACGCGAATGACTGTTTAGTGGAATTCCATTCCTACTAGGATGTTTAATAGAAAGGAAATGGTTATTCAAAATCATCAAAGTCATGTGACGCCGTGTTGCCGGTAGCTGCATGCAACATGACATTATAGCCTCACAATTTTTCGTTTTTATCATTTTTGTCATGCAGTCATAAACATATAAATTAAAGGTTTTGTCTTATTTTTAATTCGTGATATTGCTTTGATTATTTTGTATTCCATTGATATTATCTGATAACCGTTTTGTTCCGAGGCGTGGCACTTAATGACGCTATTAATCACTCGTGTATAGTGGAATGTCCAAACCGATATGATTGTATAAGAAATTGATTTATTTGCCCTCAAGGCGTTTAGACAGATTCAAAAGATGCATTGTTACGTAACTAAGGAATACATTCCTCATACACTGACGCGTAACTCAGATGTCTCAGGCAACATCCTTGTAGTAATGCTATTAATTATTGGCTGCTACGATGACTTATTTCTTTGTCTTCTTCCTCAAGAATCTTTTAATTATTCATGGTGATAAGTAAGTCACTGATTTGGTCCACATAAGTTATCTTAACCGCCCTTACTAATTCAGATGACCTAGTTTCAGTCACGGACTTTATACTCTCGTGATTCATCTTGAGTAAACCGGCCTGTTTCCGCCCAATGATAATGATGTCTCAACTCTTTCTTTATCACAGAAGTTCTGAGTGCTTCCGGGACATGATCAAAATGGAGAAACCAGGATTCGGTACTGTGGCTGCGATACTGGTGTATTTGTTAGCTCTGCAGATTGGAAGTGGTAAGATTAAATACATTTCACACAAACAAATTAAAAATCATAATTCAAAAGTAATCATTCAGTTTCTCTTCCGCGATTATTTGATGAAAAAAAAAAAAAAATATTTTGCATGAAGCGAAATTTTAGAACCCACTTTTAGAAGGAAGAATGAATAAGTAAACGGACAGATAAACCGACGTACCTACGAACAGACAAACAAACAATCACCATATACCGTCACAGAAGCCATCAATCAAACAAGCAAACAAAAACCAAACCGATTTCTCATATTTTCTTAGATTTCTCAGATGTTAGACATGATTAATTTACTGATCATTTTTACTGTACAGTTGTTTTCTGTTGGATATTTACAAACTGATTTTCTGATTTGATTGCAGGCAAAGCTCAACAATCATTCACCGTTCAACCTTCCAATACTCAAGTCACTGAGGGTAGCACAGCCACACTGAGCTGCTCTGTAGCTAATAAAGCAGGTGGTCTTACCTGGACTAAGGATGGTGCACCTGTTAGTATCAATGAGAATATTATTGATACAGCAAATACAAGATATTCAATCATTGGTGATGGGATATCTACATATGATCTTCAGATAACCAATGCTGAGTTAGCTGACTCGGATACTTTCCAGTGTCTGGTGACTTCTGGTGGGATTGGCAATCCTGAGATTGCATCCGATGTGGCTACATTGACTGTACTCCGTAAGTATTTACCAAACAGGATTTGAGCTTTACTTTACCCTACCACAAAATCCACCTGTTCTCTCAATACGCCGGAGAAACTGTACGTGACAAATTTACTATAGTTCTGCCAATTGACACAAAAATTATTTCGACAATCGATGATTTAACTCTGTATTTAAAATTAAGCAAAGTAACTGTGGAGTCTTTTGCCATTTGCTTATCGTATCTCACAAAATTATTGTATTCTTGAAAGTTGATGTGAATATGAATTTCCGACTTCAGTTAGCAGTTGGACATTTTGAACAAGGCTTGCGTGTGTGGCTTAGGGTATCATTTCATGCATTGTGTTCAGTGCTCGCCTTTCTTGTGAATAAAGTCTTCGGACCAGTGATATCAGAAATAATTTTGGAAAAAAGGTTGAAGAAGTTGTTGAAGTACAATATTAATAAACTTGTTTTACTTTTTCTTATTTCAGAGGTCCAGAGCTTCGTACAGGAACCAGGAGATACGAGCGTTCCCAAGGAAACAACCGCCACTTTGCAATGTCAAATTGACAACAAAGAAGGCTTCCTCTATTGGTTGAAAGATGGCGTCGTCATTAGCAACGACACCACAATAACCAATGGCAACAGTCGTTTCTCCATCGCTGGTGACCAATCATCTGGCGAGTACAATCTTGTGATTGTATCAACTCAGGACGGTACGGACGATGGATCTTACCAATGTGTAGTAACTGCAGCGGGTACCAGCGCAAGGATTGAATCACGGACTGCTACGCTGGCAATTCAAGGTAAGCATTCGGTAAAATCATTCCCGAGACTGATCCAAACTTATTTTGACATAAATCGAAATCATCCAAAATCAATCTGCAAAGAATCAAATCTCCTGTTGAAATTAGTTTTAGAGTTGACATAACTGTGAAGTTGATATGTGTAGGTGAAAAGATGGCTTAAACCAAGCTGCTTATAGTACACATTGATGACCTACACGTGGCGCTAAGTCAACTTACCTCTTTCTTCATAAAATTTATGGTGTAAGATTCTACTTCTGAGTAGCCTCCTTAACGAGTTTCTTGCTTTTCTACTTGTAGGTTCAGGACAGAGGTTGATCATAGTGCCGTCCAGTGCCGTCTTCACTGAAGGAACTGAAGCTCTGATGAGATGTACTGTGCTTGAAAAGGCTGGATCATTGTCATGGTTACAGAATAGCCAGCCAATCAGCTTCGACGGTGATGTTAACAATGGAAATTCACGGTAATTAACTGCTTAGTTTGAATAACAACAACCAATTAACGAAATCAGCTCAAAACAAACAAACAACATCACGTCTCTGTGGGCTTTCTATAATCTCTTAAAATTGTATTGATATTGTTTAATTTTGATATGTTTTCAAACAGCCCAGCCATTATCAATCTTAACAAATCAATAACTGTGATCTTTTCTGTTTTGATATCGTAGAAGTAATGAAAAGGGGACATTTCATTTCATAGTTTGAAATCTTTCTTTTCATTTATATTTTGTCCATCTCAATTCCCCTTTCGTATACATGTAAAGTACCTTTCCTTTATCAAGTTGGCATATTTCTTACTTAAGGACTATTTCTTTTACAGGTATTCAATCATCGGTGATGAGGCTTCTGGTGAATTTAACCTGCGTATTTATCCTGTGGAGCCATCAGATATGGGAACTTACCATTGTATTGTAAGCGCTGGTAATGGTGCAGGCAACGAAGCAATCTCATCAAGTGGTGCATCACTCACAGTCATAGGTAAGTTCCTTATCTTGTTAGGGCCAACATCAAGTCACATTAGGCCCTACGTGTGTCTGCCAATTTTTATCACTTGAATCTTGAAGGCATTGTACAAAGCATTTCATTTCAACAAATCATTTAGTCTTCAAATTGATTGCTATTAAACTAAATCAAATTTGGTGCTGGATTTGTCGAGAAAACAAGGAGTGATTGTGTTTTGTGCGCACTGTAATCGAATTAAATTGGCTGGTGAGATTTTGTAGTTTTCAATGCAATTTTCTAGACCAAATCTTAGTATGTAATTTTTTTTTTTATCATGGCTCAACCTTCTTGCACTGTTGATGAATCCACATAACGACGAGTATTGAATAAACCTTGGAGGACTTGGTGTCTGTACGGTATTCAGGAGGTCGCCGGTTCGAATCCCGCTCCAGTCAATTTTTCTTTATTCACTTTTCAATGACTCATGGAGACCAGTTACATCGAAGGACATCAGTTGAAGATGCTTTTATTCTTATTTCCATTTCTTAGATGCTACTTCTCCTGAAGGAGGTTATCCACTGTGTAACATGCAACCAAATACCGACTTACGTGAAGGTGATAATGTCACTATCTCATGTACATCACGTGGAGGGGAGCCACAGCCTCAACTTGCCTGGCTCAGAGATAATATGGAATTCAACGGCAACTACGTGGCTCTTAGCCTCAGTGCACGAAATGACGTCACTATCAAACTGACCAATGATATGGTTGGGACTGTGTTTGAATGTTTATCCACTCATCCGGCCTATACCACCACACAGAAATGCCAGCTGGATCCATTTGCATTTGAATGTAAGTTACAAACTTTGCTTTGTAATCCAACTTCATATTTGTGCATCAAAACGAATTCTAGAATCCACATGGACAATTATTGGTGAAGTAAATTTAATACATGTAATTATTTTATCTTCTTTACAGTAACTCCCACCATATCTGTGTCACTGGACTTACTTAGGCTTGAGATTAAAGAGGATGAGACTGGGTCTGTTGAGTGTACAGCAACTGGTGATCCTGCTGTGCTTGGGTACAGCTGGTCTTATAATGGTGTGTCTATTGCTACTACTGATGAACGGTTTCTGATTATTGATGATGGAACAGTGAAGTCTACACTGACTATTACATCAGCATCTCTTAGTATGGATGAAGCGGTAGTCTCATGTGAAGCCAGAAACAGGATTGACACAGAAAGCGTCTACACAGTGGTTAGAATCATAGGTAGGTCAAATCGGTCTTTGTAACTCAGCAAACATATTATATCATGCCTTTTAGAAATCAGTGTGATCTTTTTACACACATTTTCTTTAGTTTTGACCAATGACCAAAAACAATTTCGATCTTTTAAAGATAAACAATAACGGTGAAAAGACTTAAGAAATACTGAGAGTGATTTCACTGTTTTCTCAGAAAGAGGGCACTGTAAGGAATTGAAAATTTCACAGATGACTGTTACTGTATCTTTCTTGATGCTCATGAATCTGCATTCCTTTGACAAAAACCAAAGTATGATATTACCTTTAAGAATAATTTCATCAGATCTGTGTCACTTCACTTTCTACCTCCTTATTCCTCGATATTGTAAAGTGTTTTCATTTCAAAGCTTTTACCATTCCTGTCTTTACTTTTTTGTTGATTCCACAGAGGATGACCTGTATCAGATCGTCTTGGCTGTCTTGGCGCTCATTGCTTTCTTTGTCTTCGCATTGATCATTGTACCAATCATCAGTTTCTACTGCTATCGCAAGCACCAGAAAAGGACAAAAGGTATGTCGTTCTGAATCTTGTTTACGAGTCTTTGGCTCGGCATGATGTTGTTTTAGAAGTTTATAAACTTGAAGGCAAATTATGTTATTTTTGTTTTTAAGGTCTTGGACACCAAAATGACAGGGAATGTGTGTGCAAGTTGTTTGCTAAGCGCTGAATATTCATGAGACTAAAATTTGATTTTTTTTCCAGTTGAAGTTTGAAATTCATGTCATTGCATTTTCTGGCATGGCCTGACAATTTTGATTCAAAAGATTTCAGTCGCCATCTTGGGACTGCAGTATAGTTTCCATAATTATTACAATCAAACTGTGAAATAAAATAGAATTTTCATTTATGATTTTCTGTATTTTCTTTTCTCTTGTTAGTTGCACCTATTGAGAATGGTCCATCCACCATCAGTGGAACTAAAGTGAACTCCAATTATTTCGTCACTGAAGAGACCATTCCCAATGGCAACCCTTACAAGCCCCGTCGAGCTTCCAGTAAACCTAAGGTCTTGGACCATGAGGCTAAACGTGGAGACACTCCAGACGAAGGTGACTATGGTAGTCCCACACCACTACCAGATCTTGCAGGTCGTAGTCGCTATCCGCAGCCCATCCGCAGTCAGACACCTGACGGATATCCATTGGACTCTATGGACTCTGGTCGGAGTGGCAGGATGGGATCGTATGACGTAGAAGGCGCACGTGTCCGCAATGAAGCAGAGACTCAGGGTAGTATCAAACGACCCTCATCATCTCGTAGGAGTTCGGTATCTCATTCACCTGTACTCAACAAGGTGTCGCTCTCTCCAGGAGAGTACATGATTAGAGATGAGTATGAGAGGAAGTTGAAGGAGCTGGAGTCCATGAAGAGGAGTTTGACAGATTCTGGAATGATACAGGAAGACACTAAATCCAGGAAATCAACGAGAGATGGTGACAAGAGGAAACACAAGCACAAGAAGAGAGATAAGGAGAGAGATGATAAAGATAGAGACGGTCACAAGGTGAGAATTGTATAAATGTATGAAACTCTTCAAGCAAAATAATAGTAATACATGTACAACTGTACAAAGTGAGAATTGTACAAGATCAAGAATACTACAGCATTGATTGCGCACAGTCCAGAATTAAGCCAGAAGTACAAGCAAGAAGTTCTGATTGTGCAAAGAATTTGCGACAATTTTTATCGTGAAGAATATTTTTGTACTCATTCTGTTGTTGTTTTTATTTTGCTTACAGAAATCCAAATCCAGAGATCACAAGGAAAAAGACAGAAGAGACAAGAAAGATCGCAAAGACAGGAAGGACAGAAAGGACAGAAAGAAGGACTCGAGATGAGACTAACATCATCAATATACATTGTAGATATCCACCAATCACCGCCCAGACAAGTTAGCTCCTTGAGAAAGACTTTCGGGCTTTAGATGATGGTATTGAGGGGCGAACACGCGTGACTTCGGTGCTGTAAATTTGACATATTTTGAGTATGTAAGATGTTAAGCCTTGAGATGTGTTTGTTGCCAGTTATTATTTCCCGCGCGCACTGTACATATGAAATCTTTGTACAATGTACATAACAGTGTTTATGTTGCAACTCAGTTGTGCGCAAGAAATGTCATGAAAATTGATAAAGCGAAAAGCAATCATTTTTGAAATAATTGAAGAATGTAATGTACTATTCTGATTACTCTGGCTTTGTCTTAAACATGTACAGTACATGTACAGTTTATAGAAGGTGTGCCATTTGTTTGATTTACAATTTGACTCTAGATTTACACACATGTATTGTCAAGTAAGAAAGTCGCCTACAGAACAGATATACTTAACGTCTCTGAATGTAGAGACAAGTCTGGTTCATACTTTCACTTTTGCTTGAAGTTTGATTCAGGTTTTAAGTGGGCACTTCTTGCAGCCACAGATACCCACAACAAAGAACTATGGTGTCACCGTTGACTTGCCTTAATCTATTGTCTTTTATTGAATTCGTTTTGTTACCAATAGCAAAACAACATCGTGCTATAATTGTACACGTACATGTACATGTACATTTATTTGTTCCCAGACCCAGTTTCGTTGTTGTTTTTGCCTAATAATCGGGAGATGTAAGATATTGTACACTTTCAAACCCAATATGGAATCCTGTAATATAAAAGCAGATTTGCAGTGGTCTTGCCGTCGTGAATGACTTGACCTCTTAGTACATGATCGTTAAAAATAACTTACAACGAACGTTCTTTTTTTTTTTAGAGAAACGTATCTGAACCTGTTTGCACTAATAACGGGCAATAGGTTATTTTTTTCAAAGAAGTCCGACTTACAAATGAGACTGAACATCAGTGACGATCAAAAAGGAACTCTTGTAAGCGGGATTTCCCTAAACCTTTTCAATCAAGACAAAAACTGAAACTTGAAAAAAGAGAAAGACAAGATTTAATTTAAAAATGCACAGGTATAAAAAATACCTGTACAGTACATGTACAAAGGTATATACATTATGCATTGTTTAACAGTCAGTTATCTGGGAATGTACACTCAAGATGATATAACTTTGGCTGCAGTACAAACAACTCTTGGGCTGCAAATGAATAATTACATGTAATCCTTTGCATGGATAAGACCCATCATAATTGGACAATTAACATTTGTAATATTTACACGATTCGTTTGTCCTGTGGTGTGTAGCTAGGCTGACAGTAACCATATTTTTCAGGTTTTCTTTTTTATGTGAACACTTTTTTTCTGCTGTATGATATTGGCTTGAACAGTATGGATATGTAAATATTTTGTACAGTTTTGTAAATTGGGTATGAATAAATTATGCATAATATCGTCCAAATATCAATGAATATTTCTGTTGTTGTGATGTGTGATTATCGTGAAGTTGTCTAGAAATTCAACTTGTTTGTTAATTCGTAGCTCGCACTGCAGTGACCAGCTGATTTAGATCTGACTACATGTACATAATTGGTGGGAGTTTATTTGATTTCGTCCAACTCCGAATATCCCTAAAGAAACTTAGAATATCCATAAATGAAAACTTAGAATATCACAAAAGAAAACTTAGATTATCCCTAAAGAAAACTTAGAATATCCCGTAAAGAAAACTTAGAATATCCCGTAAAGAAAACTTAGAATATCCCGTAAAGAAAACTTAGAATATCCCTAAAGAAAACTTAGAATATCACAAAAGAAAACTTAGAATATCACAAAATAAAACTTAGATTATCCCTAAAGAAAACTTAGAATATCACAAAATAAAACTTAGAATATCCCTAAAGAAAACTTAGAATATCCATAAATGAAAACTTAGAATATCCCGAAAGAAAACTTAGAATATCCATAAATGAAAAATTAGAATATCCCGAAAGAAAACTTAGAATATCCAGAAATGAAAACTTAGAATATCCCAAAAGAAAACTTAGAATATCACAAAATAAAACTGAGATTATCCCTAAAGAAAACATAGAATATCACAAAAGAAAACTTAGATTATCCCTAAAGAAAACTTAGAATATCCCTAAAGAAAACTTAGAATATCCCTAAAGAAAACATAGAATATCCCTAAAGAAAACTTAGATTATCCCTAAAGAAAACTTAGAATATCACAAAAGAAAACTTAGAATATCCCTAAAGAAAACTTAGAATATCCCTAAAGAAAACATAGAATATCCGTAAAGAAAACTTAGATTATCCCTAAAGAAAACGGGTCTTCATTAATGTGATGAGGAATCATACAATATACAACAAGAGAAAGAAAGAAAAGAGGAGGAGAAAGAATCAGGAAACAAACAAACAAACAAACAAACAAACAAACAAACAAACAAACAAACAAACAAACAGCTAGACCAAACAAACCATCACCTCCATAGAATAAAAGGTGTTTGACTTGCTGCATAATTATGTACATTAAGATACGACATTATTAGGCATTCGTTTAATTCAGGTATTTGTTTAAGTAATTGGGTTAAGTAATTTGTTTAATTAGCTATTAGGAATAATTATCCTGTGGAATTAATTACAATCTGGTCCTTAATGCTTCCCGGTCCCCTTCACGTGACTGTGTGCAGAACTACATGTATACAGATGGAATAGGCCTAAGGATAGGGTAAGATGGGAATCATGATGACTGCATGTCTATATAGCAAATACGGTGCAATTAACATTATTTTATGTATCCGCATGTACTGGGTACTATCTGTCTTGTTGATACAAGTTACCAAAAAAAATCTGTTTAGCTCCAAGCCTCCAACTGTCTCATAGGGCCTTTTCGAAACGGAGGCTTAGGCTCAGGCTCAGGCTCCAGCTCTGACATCCGTATGCTGAAAATATAGGTTGTGGTTTTTCATTGAAGCTGAAGCTCTTTTTTCCTTTTCATACTAGAGAATCTACTTCAGAACCGCAGCCAAAAGTCTCTATTTTGGTGCCCTTTGTTTTAGAATGGATTCATGAAGTGGAGCCGGAGCCTGAAACGGAGCCTGAGCCTCTGTTTCGAAAACTCCCTTAGTAGAGATTATTACTGATTAAAATTATGTAGCTGCAGCTCTCGGGTGAAACAGCGCCCTCTCGTTGATAGGATGATCACTGGGCATGGGTGGGATGGGCCGTGCTTGCTAGGCGTGTGATCACACCATCGCCGTATCGTACTGTTAATGTACTTTCAGCAGTTATAATTATTGTCATCGCAGTACCGTAACTAGGGTGATGTTTCGAGGGCTAGGGGGTGATGAGAGGGCACACAGGGAACCGTTTTCCTCCCATCAGTACCATGAAGTGAACAGTCAGTCAATTAAAACACCGTGTGAATGAGAATGAAATGAAATAAATGGCGGTTTACTCCACTTGTTGTTCTCGTCCTCTTTTCTTTTCTAAGGAAATGCGGTGTCATAAATAAATAATCTGGAAGCCCATTGTGCTGGCATATTGCCCTAATTTCCATTCTTTACATCATCATTACAGTATCAAATATTCATGACAGATTCAATTGAATATCACGAGGCGTATATAGACCCTCGGTCATGTCGGTACTCCTTTGTTAGATAGAAAACCGTTAATTATATATCTTTCAAAAAGCTATGGTAATGTACGATGCAATTCCTTTCACAATAATGAGTTTTAAAGTGGTTACGGATGCCTGGTTACCGACAGGCCATCTCAATGCACTAATGTAATTACTTAAAATATATACACTGAGCTTTATGCTGTAGTTTGTTAAAGACCAGAGGCTTTGAGCTGAAAATGTAATTGTTGCAATATTGTACGATTTATGATACAGTTAAAGAGCCTACATTAAAATTGCCGATATAAGTCTTGCCTTTATTCAAATTACAGCTGATTAGGTTAATAATAATAATTTATTCATTTGTAAAGCGCAAATTTCATAAAAACATATTGAATAGGTTGGTTAATTACTTATTGGTAAACTTCATCCTTTTCCAGTATATATCTGGATATTCCATCATTGAGGAAGGCAGCTTCATACACACTGAACACATTGCAACCCACAATGGAAACAAACAGTAGCTATGTTACCCTCATGGTTGGCTCGAGTACAAAGCCCGTATGTTGACACTTGTAGGCCTACATTATTATTACCCATGCGTGCTTTGTTGATGGTGGTATGACATACATGGCCCGTGTAGCTATGGTACCCCGTGCAGGACACGCGTAAGTGCCCTGGACGCCACGCTTATTCCTGTTCATAAGTTCGTCAAGCTCCCCCCCTCTCGGTGGGTCCAGTTTGTAGCAGTTTACCACTAACAAATACAGCAGACATTGAAGTCATTGTAACCGAAAAGAACATCTTTTTTGGCTCAGAACTGAAATAGATTTTAATGAAGTATAATTATGTATAGGAGGCAGACATGGAAAATAAAATCTTCGCGAGACTAGGCCTGTCATGACGGATTGAATCCGAATTTTTTTTTTTACATTTTTCAACCAATTTCACATAATTATCACCATCATTATTAATATCATGAATTTTGTATTTGGTATTAATTGTTCTTTATTTTAAATTATATGTTTATTTTGGTTCTTTTTTTTTGCGTAAGTTACCATCCACTGTAAGTCTCTTGAATTTCATTGTGTAATTTGGACCCAGTCCTCGTTCAAATACAAGCAAATTAAAGTGAGGTATAATCAGGCATGGGGGGAGGCCTCCATGGTCCATATATGACCTTGGATGTACGCTGCTGTTGCTATATGCACCACTGTTTGGCACTCGTGTTAGTCCTTTGTTATGAAAGGAATTATTGTAGAGGAGGAATTTTGGCGCGGATAACCCCCACCCTAACTGACGTTTCGCAGCAGGGGTGGTAAAAGTAAACACTGCTTCAAATAGACAATACTAATTGCATTATAACAATATAATTCCATATGACCGCCTATCCATGGTATATGTGTGTTTGTGGAACGTGTGGGACGTGTGGGTGGCCCCATTGCTGATATCACATTGCTCCTTAGCAATGGAATAGCAGTGGAAAATATAATCAAATAAAACAAAAGAGTCAGAGGATGGATCGCATATTTTCTTCACTCTTTTCCCCTGCGTTATTTCGAGCAACCAGTAACCTGTTGTTAGAATGATAATTATGTTCAACAAGAAACTAATTTGCATACGGCTCCCTGGAACTTCAAGGAGGAAACAAAGTGACACATAAAAACAAGAATTTAAGAGGAAAAGGCTGGATTGATCAAACTTACTGTGACACTTAAAAGTTCTTTTCAGTTTGAGGGAATGATTGTACACATCAAATAGCTTCATTTTAATTTCATGGCTTGTTTTTGGCTGTATGTCTTGAAGCCAGGTGGTTTGGTATTTGGTATAGTGTAATGACATTGTGTACTAACATCAATCATTATAAACTCCACATCATTTTACGGACAGATGTATTTACGGTGTGACAGAGAAGGACAAATAAAATAACCGTTAAAATGATTATTCATCAACATTAAAAGGGGCATTGATGGAGAGCCAAATTAAGTCTGGACATCAGCTGCCGAGAAAAATAGGAAACAAATTACCTTTACAAAAACTTTCGAACAAAAACGTAGAATGTTTCATTACTGGTAAGTCTTTGAAAATCAGCAGACAAAAACCCTGCACAATTAGTGTTTAGACAAGGATGTGTGGCTCTGGGAATTTAAAAAGTGTGAGTCCTTCAATGCACGACAAACAAAGATAAGTACTACAAAAACGCAGCTGTCCTTATGCATAAATTATCTGACGTCACTCTCGAGTGTGTATTTGTCAGTCACTTATTCTCCTCTTCAGAGTAAGTTGAATTTGCATGTGAATGTTTACGGGACACAAAACCTGCAAAAAGGCAGCCGGGTTTGCGCTATGTTGGAATATCATAAAAGTCGTTTTATTGAAGAGTCTTTTGTGAGTCCGCGGTCCTGCACAGCAATTTCATTTTGTCACCCGTGGTGTCATTCAATGCAATGGGATCTCAACATAAAGACTGACACAATCGTTTGAATTATTATTATCATTCATAGATATTTTGAATTCAAACTAATCATAATTATCGAAGGCTGGCTCCTGCGTGCGAGGTTATATAAAAACCAAGCGTTTAAAGTGTAAGCTTGTTCAAGCTTGTCGCCTTGTGATAATTATTCCAAGCAAACTTCAATATTGAGATGTAACTTTAATCGTTTTGATTTCATGGTAGCTATGTAGTTTTTGTACCGTTTGATCATTCGTATTTGAAGGGGGGGGGGTGTTGATAATGGACCCGGTGTTTAGAGGAAATTACGTGACATTGGTATGCACACTATATCATGAAATGACATTTTTTAATACTGAGGTTAAAATGCCAAAACAATATTGTAATTTGAAAGCTTGATCTTAGTATTACTTCATGACCATGCACAATCATAATTCAACGACAAGGCAACGGATATTATACAAACTATGTAGGTTAAAACAATTATTTGTTCAAATATCAACATTTATTATGATAGTTTAATTTCACTATAAACTCCTACTATTTTTTTAAAGTTCAGACTTTATGCAATATTTGAAGGTTGAGATGTTTATCATGAAAAAGCGTCACCTTCCAGAAGAATACATCTTAAAACCTCAACAAAGAAAAACCAAACCGCTACAGATGATTTCCACTGCAGCAACTCCGCAATGAAATAAACTAATACTGTAAAACTAATACTGTAACAAATACTGTAATTAATTTGTGTAATCATTCAATAGGAGTGTATCCTGATGTTCTGAGGCTTGTAGCTTGTGATTTTTTTTTTTTTAAATGCTTTTATGAAATGCTAACTCACCATTTCAGGTCATTCATTTTGGCCGATGAGCATTTTGCAGCAGTTTATTACTGGTAATGCTTTTCGTAGTGATCATAAAGGATCGATTAATATGTATCGTATTATGTTTTGAAGACTCACTATAATTTCGTCAGTTCTTTCCCAACAGATGTTTTCAATGTCAAACTTTTCGCAGTAAGTTTAGACTTGATAAGCTCAGGGATCGAATTGACGAGGCTTGAATGATATTACTGCATTTTATTTGTTATCAATTGAAGTTCTGCTTTCTCATTGCAATTATAGTTTGTTATTAACGGCCAATTCTCCCAACGTTTAAATGATTGTATACACACTCCTCATCCATCGGAAATGCTGGGAAACTACACACGTGGCACCATAAGACCTCTACTCAAGTCCTAAAGCATTGTACACCAGAGACATAAAGCGCGTATAATGTGTGCACGTGTAGCCAGTCTGGACGTGGGTATGGTACATGTTTAGACGGTATTTCTTTGTGTTCTGGACGGTACACAATTCTAGCGCTTATAGGCCTACATGGTGACTTCCACGAGAACGTATGGTAGAGACGACGTTCAGTCTCGGTTCTATCCATTCATATGGGCCTACATGTTTGTTTCGGCTCTTGTTATTGTCCCTTTGTGGTATTGTTGTTGTTGCTATCCTTTTGTCATGCTTCCTGTAACGTCAAGGTTTTTGTCTCTCTGCTAATTTTCTGCCTGTGGCTGCGGCTATCAGACCAGAACGACAGTTAGCAGATGCAATGCCTATGGGAACTTGCTTGATGGCTCCGTCGTTATATTGGAATGCATGGGTACTGGCCTGTGTCATTATTACAGTTATAAATACAAATTTCAAATGGTTAGTGGAAGAGCCATATCCTCACTGAACACAGAATGGATTACATTTCAACTTTGTTTTATTCCAGATACAGACCTAGCTCTTCAAAAATGGATACACACCCAATAATCGCTAACTAGGGCAAATTACTTTAAAAAATAATAATGTGGAATAAATATTAGATAAAATGCTTATAGTTAGGAGGGTCTGAAGCGTTTATCGAAGACTCTAGCCTTCAATAAAGATCCTGTTAGGATCGAAAAGCGTCGGGACCTCCAAAGCATTTTAAATTATTTCAGGTCATTATTTTGGCTGATGAGTAGTTTCAGCAGTTTATCACTAATTGATTATGTACTTGTAAGTTATTTTGAGGAATAAATAACTTGAGTAAACACATTCCATGACAGGCCTTTGCAGATTTGAAAAAATGATGTATAAGTGATCAGCTGTATACCAGAGTTAATAAGATATGCTCTCCCGTGTGGGTTTTGCAGTTTTCCTAAAGTAAGGTGTAACTTTCTTTCCCCATAGCTTTTGTCTAAAAGCGATTGCTGAAAAGTCCAACTGGTATTTACATGAACAAGTCACTGGATTTTTCTTTGGGAAAGTGGGTTGTAATGTTTCTATCAAAACCTAAACAGCATACAGAAAGAAAGTTTGAAACAAAAAACGACAAAGAAGAATCAGCAAGGACCACGTCACGTTGATTCGGCCATTCGTATAGGGTCAACAGTGCTTACAATTCCTCGTCTATATATATGATGATTGTAGGATATATATTAGGGATTTACTTGAAGTGAAGTCATCCAATACAATATACCATGGTCCAATGAATTTCTCGTCTATATATAATGATAGGAAACTGGATGACTCCCTGTAGTGAGTGTATTATGTTCATGTCAGCTAGTAACACTACTATAGTCGTGTGTGTGCAGCTGGCCTCGTACTGGGCACGTGCCGCTCTTATTATACATTCGTCAGTTAGGCGCGTGCCACATCATTTCTGCTGAAGCTTTTGTGTGGTCGGGCC
The DNA here is from genome assembly GCA_963971285.1 of Astropecten irregularis. Taxonomy (NCBI): domain Eukaryota; kingdom Metazoa; phylum Echinodermata; class Asteroidea; order Paxillosida; family Astropectinidae; genus Astropecten; species Astropecten irregularis. The sequence continues at coordinate 14,379,830 of OZ020261.1, forward strand.
GGTCCAGCGATTAAGGCTTTTGTCAACACCTGTTTAATTGTGTTATGGGAAAAGTGCAAAAGTTGGTCCTGTGCGGAAAAAGGGACGTTCTTCTGGATCCCTGTTTTTCCTTGTGTCGAAAAATATTTCACAGATGACGCGGTGTGTTTATGAACGGAAAGAGTGAACAGACAATTAGGCAGCCCATGGGTTGATAACTTCATTGAAACTGGATTGAATTTGAATCATCCGCTCTGTGTTCAGTCTAAAACTTTTACTTAAACAAGTTAAAACAACTCAACGTATAAGGTAAATGCCTGTAGTTTATTGACAAATGAGAGACATATCCGACTAAGAGTCGTGATAATTAAAGGAACCCGACAAATTGATCTGGAAAAATCCATATTAAGTCATAAGCTGATTATTATAATTATTAATATCAATGTTTTTTTTCACAACAATTTCACTTTATTGAAGGATAAGCTATAAGCAGAAAGCACGGGTTAGGGAGACACAGGCGACAGTCACGGTCACGTCTTTAGTTGTCCTCGTAGTCTAAATTTGTCTGCTAAGTCTCCACCTGCAGCTTTATGGTAACAGGAGGAAAGGGATATTTTATAGTGCAAAGTCTGTTGAATTCGGTCGGCCTGTTTATTAGGCATGTAGCATGCAGAGTTCTAAAGGTAATTATAATAACTAAGCCGCGACCTAATTAAAAAGAATGGTATATTCTGGCAAACTGACAATGATTGATAGTTGTTGGTCCATGTACAATGGTGCTCAGTGGTTTGCAATTACCTAACATTATAACTAGAAATATGAATTAATGAAAAGAGCGAATGCTGTGGACAAACTCTACATTATACTGACAGGAGGCAATTTATTTGAACATTGAAGGCAAACAGTAATGTTACAGAGATTACAGAGTGGCATGAATTTTAGAATGGTTCAAAGAACACCGGTAGTCGTGAGCGCTCAATGTCTGAGCTAGTTTAAGTGCAGTAACCTCATTTACAATAATAATAATAAATTGAAACATAAAATATGCAGATTGGTTCTTGCCCAACAGGCACCTGAGCCTCGATGCTGCTTTTCAAGTCACACTATCTTCATGATTCCCTCCACGTTTATGAATAGACAATCTTAAATATGTCTATTTCATTGATACCTTGCCTATCATTTTACAAGAATTGTGTTTATTTGTAATTTTATTCATTTGGATAAACAGAGATGCAGTGATCATAGGGGTACAACCGCTTAGGGCTATCATAACATGACGTTGAGTGTAACAAAGAATATTATAATTCTAATTTTAAGGTTTATAACATTCTATTTACCAACTGAATGAAATGTAAACGGAAATATCTGAGCATGCAACCAGCTGTCACTACCCACAACAAAGGCTTATTGGCTGGATGAAAGCTGTGCCAGTGGTTTCAGTTGACTTGCAGCAACCTGTAGAGACGCTGACAAAGATGATTAATCCCTCAATAATACACAACAGTGAATGATAGCAAAGTAGGCAACTTCCTAAACACTGTGCACTGTTAACCTAACCAACAAAGAGAGATTTATTCAGCTTCCGGGACATACTAGCTGGTTTGACTGGCCCAATCCTGAAACAAAGACGCACCGTTAATGTAACTGTTGCATCAGTGAATTCCTCCAACCAACGCTCTTGGGATATCATTGTTAAACGCGATCCCAAGTTAATCCTCTTATCAAGGTCCCCGCTGGCGTTGTCGCGTGCCGTGGATTAAGCCTTATTGACTGCAAGCCTAGAGAAAGTAAATAATAATTCCTTCAAAATGTACTGCAATGAAAAAGGCCCAATGAAAAGTCGACTGGCTGGACAAAGCCGATTCAGTTGCCCAAACCCTACACCACGCTGTTGAGTATTAGTAGATGGTCGCTAAAGTCACATCACACCGTGCGGTCCAGGTGTGTTGGGATCTGTTTGTTTGTTTCTCAATTTGTCGCCAGGAGTTTGGAAGTGAGACCTGTCCAACTTTGTCAGATATATCTGTTCTGAATAACCATCGAAAGCAAATGACACCCATCCAATCTAATGTTGGAAGCTATCTATAATCATGAATGATTAATGAATCTATGATGAATGTAGAACAATACAAGTAATAAACTGCTGCAAACTGCTCATCAGCCAAAATGACCTGAAATAATCAAATGCTTTAAGTTAGGAGGGCCTGACGCGTTTCGATTCTAGCAGAATCTTTCTCAAAGGGGACATGAATTTAGAACAATATTAAACAAGACTGCAGCAATGCTCTTATCGCTTACAGTGTTCAAACACTGCAGAATATGGGGGAAGCCATAACACTTTATTTTATAGTAAGGATCCACGTTGCTACCCCTGCATTCAATTTTCTGTTCACTTTACATTATGGTTCTGAGCACTAACTGCAATGATTGTCTGGACTCAAGTTGATCTATGGCAACGGTTTGAATCCGTTCCATTTTCAATTAAAAAACCCATATGCGATTGGTTCTTTAAATGTGAAGGCTTACATACTGTATGTAATTTTACACGATAATCTTATTAACAGACATGCAATATTATTGTAGGGATTTTCGTGTAGGCCTATATGACAGAAACAGAGTACTATGAAGTTGATTTCATGTTTTTGTTCGTTTATTTCCTTTACGCTACTTGCTTCAGTCCTATTGTCTGCGAATTGTCCAGGGTTGATTTATAACCGTTTACTAACGGACGATTTCTGTGCATCTTACGGTCGTTTTAATGGGCTGTGGTATCACGCGCCGTGCGGTATCGCCCAATAGCCAATCAAATCAGCCCATAGTCATGTGCGTGCATAATTAATGCGGGGTTGCATGGTTGGGTTTGGTCTGCTCTCCAATTGGAAGTTGTTGCAAATCATTACTTTATGAATTCAGCTTATAACAATGATGGCAGGATACTGGATGCTGGCACACAGTATGGCTTAGTGACGGACTTCATATTATACCAATGTGGACTGCAGTTGATGTATACCGGTGTGACTGCTACAAACTCAGATGATGGTCATATCGGATGGAGTGTTCATCATAACAGCGCATAGAACCTTGCAGATTTTACTCATGTGACTAGGGAATCTCTATCGTTATATTTGATATCAATTAATACTACAAAGCAATAGATCCCAGCTTCATTAATTGTTGTTGATAATCTTTGGAACTTGTGAACTGACTGCGATATTCTTCTCTGACTTCAATTATTGCTCTCAAAAAGCTGCAAGCGGGGAAGTAAGAGAGGAAACGTTTGAAAACCAGCGAGTGCTGAATTGTTCTGCACCTTGAACAAAAACGGGGATTAATTTTGATTTGGGACGTGGATGAACGACTTTCTGAAAGAAAGAAGAAATCTTGTGAATTTGAGGAAGATGCCTCCAACTCCTTATTAATGTGGACTCCATGGATTGTGTTTTAGTGGATTTTGTTGTGAACACGGTGTATGATATCAAGAATGGGTGTGTGTTGTGATTGCCTGTGCGTTGCCTTGGTGGAGGCTCTACTGCTACTGCTGGGTAAGTGACGTTTATTTTCTTTTGTATCATGTTCCGTGTTGTGATAATACTCTTGATCTTTTACAAGCCATGAGAAAGCCGTGGGAAAGCCTCAGTGGGCTGTCAAGTTACAGGCCGATTGGTAATGCAGTTGAAACAAATATTCTAACAATTTCATTCATTCTTACATTGACTGGTGGACGGGGTAATTTTAACATGTTTTCGCGCAAATATCGCTTTTTAGTTCATATTATTAGTATCATCAGTCAGTCAGTTCAGTCTATCTAGGAAACACGAGTTTACATAATTATGGACCAAATGTAAATGATGACAATTTGAAGCCAGGTTATCGAAATGTAGGAATTGTTACTGTTTTCACAATTCTATATAATTGTGTGGTGACTGCGGTCTCATGACATTTTGCAGCACCTTTAAACAGTAAACGACGGAAAGAAACAAGTAAGAATCAATAATGAAATGACAATGATGTCATTTCATTCTCATTAGTCTTCGATGAAAGGCCACAGTTAAAACCTATTTTCGTACCTCTTGGTTTTGGGCTCGTGCAAGGGTGACATTTTACCCACAATTGATATCGATATCGATATCACAAAGCCGCGATACTACTCAGCATCACCAGTGTGCCAAATGTGTCGGGATGAAAATTGGTTTATATTTAATGCTACAAATTGGATTGAATCTGCTGTGGCATTTAAAGGAATACCTGACCACTTGGGTCATATTAGAGGAAAATTGGAACCACATCAAGAATATGATTTGGTCATATTTAGCATTTCAAACATCTGATTGATGACAGTTACTTGGAAACCTTAAATAATGCAGATATTTTTAGACGTGAAAATAGCCTTTTCGGAGATTTGAATAGTCCTAGTTGATGGAAAAATGTTTAATAAAAATCCAAGTTTTAATTTATTACAATATGTGCAGATTGTTTCTTCGACCTCTTAACGAAATAATTGGGTTATTGAATGCATTTATAAACAATTGATTTAATAGATGATGACTACCCTTGAGAAAATTAATAATATGAATATTAATGAACAATGTATGAGAATGATTTCTACCTGCAATTACATTCTAATTTGCATTTTTCATTATCATCCATCCATGGTGTTTTTTGTTCAACATTATTCATCTACAAAGAAGAACATTACAATCATGCATGCACATTACTCAATAATGCTGCATCCTTCGTATTGTTGTAGAATCTATGTACAATGTGCTCTCATACACACAGCGCTCAATAGCAATACGCGGCAGATGCTGAAATGAACTATTCACATAGTTTAAACAAATTGACACTTATGGAGACAAATATTAAAAATGCACAATGTTATATCAGTCAGGCGACAATTGTGATTCAAATGCATGAAATATGATGTAGATTAGTCAATACACTATGGGTCAACTATGGGTTAGTTTAAACGCATTCTGTACGGCTTTCAACACGTGTGTTTATATGCATATTCCACTAGCATCAATCATTACAAAGGATTCTCAAGGACTGGGGTTATTGTACCATACGTTAGGAATGCTAACTGCATTGATATATCATGAAGTTCACCATCAGTATATAATACCAGTATACCAGCAGATTTATTTTATTCTAATGGCAATATTTGTACAAGGACAAATTTTGTTACAACTTCTGTTTGCACCAATATGCATTGTATTTCACACACAAAACTAACATAATTTATTAGTTTCAATGTTCTTTTTATTTTCACATTGCTTGACCCATGTTTTGTGATAAAACAAACAATGCGAGTGAACAAGCTGAAGCAAACTGGCAATAAATGATAATCTGGAGTAAACAAGGTGTCCCAGAAAAAACTCAACCCTGTGTCGCGAACCATTATGTTAAAATTTAACTATTAAACACTTCAAGATTAAGTTATATGATACAACCATGTCTTGGCTATAACTATGTAGAATTTAAGCAAAATCGGGCTGAATTTGGCGAAAATAATGACCAATTGAAAGAGTACGCTTTAAAAACAAAAATTGCAGTATTCTAGAATAAGTGGTCAATACACACATAATAAGATGTATTGAAAGAAAGATGAAAATCAGGTTTTGAGGCTGGGTAATTCAGTCTTAGTTTTTTCCCTCAATTTTAGCCCCATTGCTCAAATTCTACGCGGTGATAGCCAAGACATGGTTTTAGCATAATCTTAATCTTGAAGTGATAAACAGTTTAATTCTAATATACGGTTCTCGAACACAGAGCATTTTTTTGGGACACCCTGTATATCACTTAGAAGTTAGCCAAGAAGTCACGATTAACAAGTTTCCTTCATTAATCATTAAAAGTATGAGATTCGTTTCTTATTACTTATCAATTATTATTACCAATTAACACGTTCGGTTTGGTGGGATCTTTCACAAACGCCATGTGTGTATAATACAATACACACAGTGAACGATATATCAATAATAAAGTGTGTTTAGCTCTAGACAATGGGCACAATCAATTGGCATAACACATTCAGCATTATGGATATCACTCTAGGGATTAGGAATGTGCCATATTCACCACTTCACTCATCAATGGTATACATTCTTATCACTCATCATAGTCCCAGTAGGCATATAGAAGCTGCATATTCACTGTTGCAAGGCGGACACATAGCACTGAAGGTTAAGTTAATTATGAGCTCGTGTGTGATCGATTCTATCACGTCTTATTTGACATGATGTGTATTGCGGGCTGTAAATGGGCGAGGTTGTATAGACGTCCATAGCTAATTAATTTAACTAGTAATCACTAGATAATGATGGATTATGTATGTGTGAATGTGTTAGCATAATGTCTCTCTCGCAGCATTAGTCATCCGTGCAACAAATATAATGTTACAATTTCATTTTAATAAATTCCATATCAGTTAATGAAGAATTGTATGATCAGCTTTTTAAACAAAATAAGATGGGGATTATAATAGGTCTACCCTACTTCCAAGTCCAATTGTTTAAAAATGAAATATGACCGTGGAATTCTATGAAAATAAAGATCTGCACTCCTATGATGATATAGACACATTTCTCTTTTCGTTTTGATGAAGTGTTTTCAATCTAATTGAATTGCTTCACGATTTGAAGGAGATGGAATATTTCAAACAAATAAAAAATCAATCTTTAGATCGTTTCCATTTCTAAATTTTGCATTAGAACTAGAATGCACTCGAATTTGAATACGATGCTTATGCTTGTACTGCGAAATACCAAATTGTTTATTTTAGTATTAAAAAAACCCCTGAGATATGGCACCTCACACTGCCTGTGATTTATCTTCATCAACAAAACCTAGACCAAAATGCCAGCTTAAGTCAGCAAATTGTTAGAATCCAGGCTGTATTTAGAGGTATTTGCTGATCGTTTATGTGGAAACGTCAAAAGTGAAAGAATTTGAAAGGAAGTTTACATTTTTTTTCTTTTGATTATAACACGTCCCTCTTATTTCCATCAAGTGAAAAACAACTAAACATTACGAAGAAAAAAGTGCAGAATATACACGTGCCAACTTCAAATAAACACGCACAATTACCCGCGCTATTAAAAATGTCCCAATTATTTCAGTGTTGAATGAAATACAATGTTGAATCTCTGGCTAGTGATTTATGCAGAGTAAAGTACTGTATGCTTAGATGCTTCGTGTAGGTATAATTTAACCTATGACTTTCAATAAACACTCAGTCAGTGTAATGTCTTCTCACCCTTTGGACCTCATATGTAGATGTGAATCACATATTACCCCAAGTTAAATATCTTAATGTTACATCGTATTGAATTACATAAGCTATACACAGTCTTAATGTATTATACAATTTGACGAGACAGGGAAATCTGAGTGAGTACATTCTGCGATTCTGGTGCAGCATTGCAGGACGCTTAAGCATTCACCACACCTTGTCATTTTCTTTGTGAATTTATCTTCTTGTCATTTGAATAAAGCAACCCTTGCCAATAATATGTAACTGGTAACAAAGGTATGAAATATGCAAACCCGCATCAGCAAAGAGATTAAAATTAATGGAATGGAAATAGTCTTGCAACTGTTGATGGACCATGATGGATGTCCATCCTTACAGGAGATCATTACCCGTATCTAAGCATGTTAACATAGTAGTGATTTGAGATGAGAGAAATAGTTTCATGAATTAAGCATGAATCAAGTATTGAGAAGGTCTGTTGAAAGGGAAATATTGCGTAAGCGTTGTGTTTATTTTGCATAATAAAAGGATAAGGGCTCTCGACTAAGTCGTAAATGTCTGTAATTTCTGATTTGAAGAAAGGTTTGTTTCTTGTAACACGGATTACTTCTTTCGTGAAACACTCAATGCTTTCAAATAAGTACCCTTTTTGATCATGATAAATAGTAGTTTTATAATACTGAGAAAGCTGCACAAAGATTTTTAAATTAAATATGAGACAAAAAATAATGAAAACAACGGGAAAATTGAAGCATGCATATTAAAATTCACTAGTCTATAGTTAAAAAACAAAATTCCCAAGTACGAGGTTGACGATAAGTCTTGTTTTCGGGGGTTTTTTTCAGTACAAAATCTTGAAACGGCTTATAATTTCATGAAGTGTAATAGCAAAATGGTAAATATTACCAGCTTATGTTGGTTCAATTGATGTTAGCTTGGCATAATATTCAAACATTTTTTACCGTCTCTTGCTTGAAGGATTTTTGGTCCCCCCCCCCCAGAATTCCTACAACATCGTTTGAAGTCACCCATCAACGTTTCGGTTGATTTTGTTGGTGAAATTGGAGAGTAGCATCCTTCATTAGATATTATTAACCTACCACTCATGTTCCTTTCAGTGTGTCATTTCCAGTTTGCGACAAAAAGAACTGGGAGCTTTTTCACTTGATTATAATTGATTATGACAGAATTAAAGGACCCATGTGGTTGCATTTAATGTCACACCCTGTCAACTGTGTTGGTATCATGACCACATTCCTTATAATTACAAGGAACAGTCTTTAAATTATTGAAAAGGCGAATTAGCCAAATAACACTAGGGGTCCATTGAAGGCTGTCAAAGTATAAATGAGTTTATAAGGATACTTCGTTCTTGGAAGAAGCTTCATAAATTAACAGTTATGAGTCTGAAATTGAAGGAAGCTCGGTCTATCGAATATCTCCCTGGGTGGCCCAGTCGTTGGTAATTTCAACTTGTATGCTCCACAGAACGCTCCATGGGATATTAAAACGGGAACTTCATAACGAACTAGGGAGATGTATAAGTGTGTGCATGTTCTGCTGTTGTAACCTGTACTTTACGAGAAAAACAAAGGTGTCCGACGGGTAGAGACTTAAATCGAATAGAGACTTAAGTTTACTTTTGTGATATGCGCTATATAAGAACTGTTTATTATTATTATTATTGTTACCATGAAGGAAGAAAATCTCCATATTGTTACTGAGCGGAATAAGGAATCACACATCAATAATATTTGTTTATTTATTTGAGGCTTACAGAGAAGTTGAGGATTATTACACGGTTGTACGACAGGGTGTATGTTGTACTTTACAAGTAGATGACTTGTCTGCCTCTTCCCTGGACTCCCAGGGAAGTGATTTAGCAATGAAATTAACAGGCAGCCAATGATTAACAACTGTATGGTCTCTATAGTATACCTTAGTACAATGACTAGTATAGAACGGCGCCAATGCCTCTATATTGCTACCCTTCATACTGGATAATTCTTCGCTTCTGTATTCATCAAGTAATTATAAATGATTCTAAGTAATTTACAGAGCAATTGAGATGAGGCTTTTATGAAAATTAGAAAAAAAAGAGTGTTGGGTTTGGAGAGAGAGAAATCCTGACAATAAAACAAAAGAAATAGTAGGCCTAATTAGATGCATTAAAATGAAGGCAATCCAATTTATTTTATTGTCTTGATAATTTGTAGCGTCCTTAGCATGGACAGTGACCGTACGTTGTTTACGGCCTACTTAAGTATAACCACTGATCGTAAAATGCTGATATGCATAATAATAATCCTACGTCTTAAGCCTGGAAGGAGAAATATGCATTAGGATTGTATCATTTCAGATAACCATTTGATACAATCATTGACTTAATTTACTACCGTATTAATGCAAACAATATACAGTAACCTTATGCTATACTTGTTATATGGAAAAGCTATGATTGTATTGCTAGTTTTGTTTAAGGTATAATGATCATTACTTTATGAACATTTTGGACGTTTTCCAAAGGAAGAAAACACAACAAATAAAGTGTTCAATATGGCAACAGAAATGCAAACAAGATACTCAGTCTTAAAGGAATTTTAACGACTAGATATACCAGTCGGCGCTAGCGTAGTAATGACTATAAAAACAAATATTCGATTTTCGTATCTGTCAAAAGTATGAATCATAATACAGTACAACGTTTCAGTTTGAAAGCAAACATGGGAATTAGTAATTGAAATCAAAGATGACACTATACAATGTATATTTTATTTGTCTGTCATAATACATGTATATACATTGTAATTTTTCACAAAGATGAAAAACTCATCCTTGGAAAAGTATAACAAGTATATAGAAGTAATTATAGTAAGTTATTCCACATCACCAGAAATTTGACATAATAATATCGATATTATTAGGAGAGGAGCAAACCAATAACTCTTCCACATTGATGACAAATTCGCCAAAAATGTCAACCGTTGTAACATCTTGACTTGAAATACAAAATTGTATAGCTAAACAAACACAGTACGAAACGGAACAAAAGGCAAATGTTGTAAGATACCGACACTAAGCATCATCTTTAAGGACAAATTCAAACATTGTATAACCGCTACATAATACCCGAGCTATAGACAATAATCGTACTGACTACGACATGATGTATACAACATTGCTGATTTTATGTGAATTTTTCGCACCGATAATGTACCCGCATATTTCATTAACAAAAATTACTGCCTAAAGCATGGCGCTCTTATAGGCTGACAATGATCATAAAAAACAGGCAAACTATATCCTGATTGAACTATGATAATAAAACTACCAATGGATCCACTTGTGCCCTCGTGTTCTAAAACCATTCATTTCTGTTTAACATTTAATGTAAGGTTAACCTATACAATAGACATACCCGGGAAACATTGGCAAATGAATCATTGTTTGGAGTAGACGATAGACAAAATGGCGTTTACGAAACGGAGGCTCTGGCTCTGTCTCAGGCTCCGGCTCCATTTTTAAATCCATTCTGAAATAACTGGTATCAAAATAGAGGTTTTTGACTGCAGTTCTGAATTATGAAGTAGATTCTCTGGTTTTAAAAGGAAAATAGAGTTTCAGCTTCAGTGAAAAAACCACAACTTCCTATATTTTCAGCATATGGATGTCACAGCTGGAGCCTGAGTCTGAGCCTAAGCCTCCGTTTCGTAAACGCACATAATATTATTTCCACGTGCATCAATTCATCAGAATGAGTGACTTGTCTCTTAATCGTGTTTCTTTCTGTAAACAATTTCCTTTGAGATACAGTCTGGCTTAATTCTGAAATCCTGAACTGCAATGATGATAAATCTTCTTCTTGTTCTTTCTTCATCAGTTTACCAGCCTGTACTGGGAAATAATCAGCCCATCGGTCCTCAGTTCGTTGCTGTTCCACCAACCCGTGTAGACTTTGCACACAATGGAGGTACACAGCTTCTGTGTTCAGCATATGGAGATCCAATGCCAACCGTAGAATGGGTGTTAGCTGATGGTGATATCCCTGTAGACGAGGTTGCGAATCTGCGTCTCGTGACTGAAAATGGCACTTTGACTTTCCCGCCATTTGCTCCTGAGGATTACGTCAGCGCAGTGCACGAGGCTACATATCGGTGTATTGCAAGGAATAGAGTCGGTGCAATAAGGAGTCCTAATATACAAGTCAATGCAGGTGAGTCATGACCATAGATATAACATGTATCCTTCCAACATTATTAACTCTCAATATGATGTGTTGTTTATCAGTCATCATTTGGGAATAAATTCATCACAATTAAATCGTTTTCACTTTACACAACGTGCCCTATAAAATGGTTCAAAATAATGTTAATAAAGTGAATTTGACTTTTGAATTGCAATGCACTTGTTATCTCTTCACGCAAGTTCATAGTATAATATGTTTGCAAATTAATTTATTTACAAATGAAAAAGGTTAACATTCCAATATCGGATTACATGATTTTTTCAATGATATTTTTCCTGAATTTAAAAACACGATATGATAACTGGCTATCTCATTATTCATTGTAAGGGCGATCGACACAATTTATGTAAGCCAACATTGCTGTGGAAAGATAACTCTTCAATCTGCAGAAAAGAAATAATAATTGAAAATATAACAATACAATACAATGTGTCCTTTATTATGCACTATATTTCTATTTTTAAAACTCGTACATCCTTGAACGAAAGAAAAGACATTGTTTTTATTTTGGAGAAAAATCAACACGGACATTGAAACAAAACAAAACAAAACAACACAATTTCACGTAACAAATACGGACTTTAATTACAGACCGATATTGATGAATACTAATTTTAATTACAAACATAGACTGTGTTTCTAACATGTTTTGTTGCTTTCGATATCTCATATTATATCACTAGCACTAAATTTATGAAAAAGAACCCTTCGTTAAATGGTTAATTTTATAATATCATGTATGAGAGAAAATTATTATTCTTTTTGTGGGATATGGAATATTTGAGCCAGTTGTAAAAATAAAAAAATGCAAACATGCATTTATAATTACACAGCAGATAATCTGGCAATGGAAATAATGCGAATCCAGGGACAAAAACTCAAAATGAAAATTCGTCCCCTAAAATAAACATTTGCAATGGCAAAATGACAAAACTAATTTACCGGGGCCGAAAAACTTGATCAATACAGGACAATACAAAGCCGGTGAACTGAAAGTTATTAGCGGAATTATAGGATCGTTTGCCACACGTTATTACACATTCGACCTTCATGTATTTGTTGTTAGGAAAGATGCATTCAATTAATTAGATGCCCCGTTGTGTTTTTCCTGCGAGCAAAAAAGGAGTATAGCTTAGTGCCTGGGAAATTCTCCACAAACACCAGACGGACGTATTATAAGTGTGAAATAACATACGGCAAATTTGTATACAGCCAATCGAATATTTAAATTAAACTTGGCTGTAAGCTGACCCCGTTAGGCGGTAGAAAACAACATGAGGGATAAGAAATTATGAAGATACAACACTGCATGGAATTCAGTTAAATTCTACTAAAAGCAAATTAAAGTAACATGCCAACTTCTAGCACGAAGGAAATTGAACTATTTTATGATTACGAGCAGTGACTAGTTGTTCTTTGGAGCTAATTCCAAACAAACTTTCCCAGTAATCGTTCCTTTCCATCAATGATGGATAGAAAGCCCCTGGCGTTGCAGAGAGCGTTCATTCTAATCATAATAACTGCTGTACTTTGCAAAATGCAAGTAATAAAAACACCAGCCTGTGAAAGTTCCCTCACAATTTGTGTTCACGAATTCGACATTTTGAAACTGAATTTGTGCATAACGACATTTTTTTATGTTCATTTGCTGTAATCTTCAGTTGATGTGTTTTATGAGTGGATAATTAATTCACAGGAAGACTCATATTAATATGAGCTTTATGAAATAACAGCTGAATAACCATTCTATTGGTCATATTTATTCTGAACTACTATACCTTTAACACAATTCAGCTGCTCATACTTTAGGTAAACTTGTGTTCATGAAGTGTAGATAATGAAGTAAACGTTTGATGCTTGGCGTGATCGTCAGTGTCCCAGTAGAGATGAATTATTACCACCCTAATCCAATAATGCACACAGCTTTGCTGGAGTGCAAATTTGAAAATTTGAGATATGAAAAAAAGGAAACCTCGACTAAGATTTAACGACGTGAGAAGAAAATTTAAGGCTTAGAATATAAGACGTTCATTGATTACTAAAAAAAGAAATGATATTGATAAAGACAATTTCCAGGAACAAATAAATAGCATCATTATGTCATTAGATACAAGATGACATGCACGTTACATGCTGGGGATTGTTTATATCATTTGTATTGCATACCGTATGTTTCTGCACACTATAAGTGTGTAGATGAGTCTTATATGAGTTGTACAATGTATAACTTATTGATTGAACTCCATCAGAGTCCACAGTCGTCATAACATGTGGGACCAGTCAGTACAGAAATCGACCTGTTCTGCTTATTGCACTCAATTAACCAACCAGGTGCTGCTTCGCGCATGCGTAGATTCAACCTTAGTATCACATGCATGGGTCTATGCTTTAATTAATACCCTGGCACCCATGTACATTAATCAGCGATGATATTAAAACTGTGAAGTAGACTTCATCTGACTGGAAACATTACTTTATTAATGCAGGCTCTGAGTGTGAGACTCTCTCTGATGGGTACGATATACAAGGTCAGAGTAATATGCACGTATAAAACAACCACTGCTGTTTGCCAGTCTATCTTACGGGTATAGCTGGCACCAATTTGCATATAGACTACTTCACCAGGGTACAGTCTTGTATCTAACATATGTGACATGTTACAGACCGCTCTATCAAACAGAGGAATAAGCTGGTGGGTGAAAAATGAATTATTTCTATAAATCTGAGTATAATGACACAACATTAAAACTAAAAATATTTTATCCAAGCATGCTAATTATTGTTATAATAATCTGAAGCAGTACGTGTGCTTCTAGGCCTGCCTTGGCTGAATGTGAGCAGTAACACCATCGAACTTGCCTGTTCATGCTATATTGCTACATGTCGTAAATATAAGCCATTCTAACCAATTCCTGGTTTCGGTAGAGCAAGTCAAATAAAAATGTATTTTTTTCTAGAGCTAACTCCAGAAGCCGTGAAAAATTGGCGTGGACAGAAGGTGTCATTAATATGGGGCTTCTAGGATTTCATAGCAGGCCTCAGGGACTATTAGAGGCTAGATTAACAGCAGCACCAACCAGCCAATATGTTTCTGATAGCGTGGACGTCCCGATCTTGTTTGATTAGAATTTGATACATGTGCCCGTGTCAGACCTGGTAGATGGCAAAAACAGCGGGAATTAGTTTCAGCGGAAAGAGACAAATATCCTGCAACGATTGGAGTATTTGTGCAGGAAATTGCACTGCGATGATGTGCAGTTTGGTAATGATGGATGTATTTGATGAAAGTCGCTTCCAAAAAAATAATATTGCAGTCTCTTAAACAAACAGCAAAGAACACAAAAACTTCAAACAATGTGGGCCGCCATTAAAATTGGTTCATTGATGAATATTTCTTTGGATTTAACATGATGCCGAAAATTGATCATTAACGGACACGATTATAATTATGGCAATTAGATACCAAGGTGTAGTGACCGTAAGATGGGATTAAACAAGCTTGTATTTTCAGGTCTATACCAAGTGCATAATTTTAAATAATTCTATTTAGCTATAGTTGTCGATGTAAGACAAAATGTCCAATTTACAGTGCGACAAACCTGGAAGATAAACGAACGAAGATTAAACAATTCATCAGTCGAAACATTCTTAGAATAGATCTGTGTTACCAGTTTATAAAAATAAGAAGTCACCACTGTGTGTTGGTTGTGGACAGTTCGTTTTATTGCCTAGTAAGTGAAACCCTACAGTACTCTGTAAAAAAGTACTGCTTAGCGATCCATGTATAAGCACACCAGTTATGCACGCAAGAAGGATAACATCGGAAATCGAATGGCCAAGCTTGAAGGAGTAGTGAGACTACTGAACCTTATGGTCAATCAATATACCAACCCTCTTATAATACCACCGCGATGTTATAACGGCCATGGCCAAATATACTATGACCTATAATCATACTATACTATATCAAGTCGATTTATTTCCTTGTTAATTAGGTAAAGTTGGGGTCAAGTTGGTGTTGCTTGGAGTGGGGTAAAAGATGTTGTTTTTGGGACGGATTTGATCTGTCGCTTAATGAAGCAAGAATATAATTCCAGAGAAGATAATAGTCAGACTTGATATGATTGCATTTCACTGACCAGTGTAAAATTCGTAGATTTGGGATTTGGACAAATTGGATGCAAAGATATGGAAAGGCAATGCCTTGATGATCTTAAGAGGAAATATTACGATGAAATAGAAACAAAGCAAAGTACACTTTATGTTTTATTGCTAAATCTGGCTTGAGATAAAAACGGTTAGAAATGTGGAGTCGGACGACGAAATACTGTCAAGTAAAAATCATTGATGGATCTTACCGTGTATACGGAAGCACTTTAATAATACAAGTTATATTTATGTTCAAATTACATGAATTGCAAACTGTAGAATTAGTTACAAATATTTCATTGCACCAGACAGTAGTTCTCCATTGCTACAACATCTTTAGTATAAAGCATGGGCGCTTCATTTCAAACACACTCCTGGTTTATTTCACATTTTCCTCGCTTGCACGTAAAGGATTATTTCCCACAACATTGGATATTTAATATTTTGCTCCTGACGCATAATATTCAGCACATTAATGATTTATGGTTAATAAAACCTCAATCCACCAAGTTATGAATAATGCATAGGAAAGGCAGTGTGGCCATTGTCTATAGCGCCTATGGGGCCAATTATATTCATTAATTTTCTCATGGTAGTGTGCGGGGGGGGGGGGATCAGGGAAACGTACTTACTAGTGCTAACACCTCATACGTGCTGCAATCATTATAAACGTTTGAACGTCCAATTTTCCTTAACGCCCAATGGGCTAAGTATAGATTTGGAGATGTATATAACAAGTAACCCGGCATGCAGTGCTCATTTGATATTTGTCATTGCCATGATCAAACTAAGTTTTATTTACTTGCAGTTATACACTGTGAAGTAATGATCATCAGACAGCAGGAAATTGAAACTAACCAATAGCGACTTCAATGATTTTCTTTGCACGCCATTGGAAATTTTCTTTTGCCCAGAACCTAATAATATCAAATGGTCTCAGGGTTAGGGGCAATGCTGTCTAAATTTGTGATTCTTTTTTGTGTATGTGAAAATGTCATTTTAGGTCGAAAAGAAAATGTGGTCAGGCAATGATTGATCCAAACTATTATTTTAAACCATAGCTGTTTCTAGTCGATATGTTGTCCAACATCGCAGATGCAGCACGTCCCTTTGTTTAGCAATCCCAATCTTCATGTGTTTAATCAGAGTTAGACCTCAGTGACTTTACCTGCTAATTAATATTAATGACACGTTAAAGTTTGAACCACACATGACACGTCACGTGACAGATAGTTGGACGCAGGCCCTTAAAGATCGATGTGTCGCCTGTTTATTTTTAATTATTGTTTCTCTGTATAGTATAGTCGATTTTAAATCTTTTTGTTATTATGAAATCAATGCACATTGGTATGTCTTTGTATTATTTAAATAATTGGGCAGATCAGAAAACCAATGCCATTTTACAAAGAAACAATATTTATACTGCAGGAATCTGTATATCAATTTGTAATTGATAATATGTATAGCTGAGAGTGCACTCAGCCCCATCAGTTTTAGGAAGAGGAAGTCATTTCAAGTGATACCATCGCAGTACTGATATTATCTGTCTAATAAGTGTATGCCCTGAAACCATCGGAAATTATAACAGTGATATACACATCATATCACGCTGCATAAGAAGGTTTTTCTTTGATAAACTGAGGGTTGAGGAATATTTGCTTCAGACGTAGGTCGACATGGAAGCTCCAATTTGGAAGTAAGCATTATTTGCTACCAATGAAAAAATGAAACAAAATTTGTATATGTACATGTAAGAGAAAAACATTAACAAAGAACCTTAACGAATCAAAATCTTGTCAATGTATAAGACGAGTAAGAAATTGCTCATATAATTTGGAGAACTTATACGGTAAACGACTCAAGATCCTTTCAATCTGGTTTAGGTTAATATTCCCCAAATGATGAAAAGTACAGCTTTTTCAGACCCTTTCTTTCCAAATGACGAACTACAGCAAATCGTGTTTCGTGTAATGTTTTGTTGTTAAATACATAGAAACCTGATCGCATTGGTTTTCATTATGAGAAACTTCAGGTGTTATTTTGAACGGTTGATTGTTTGAACGGGAGACAAGTAAAAGTAGGAGGCATAGTGAGGAGATGACTGTATATATGACTTGGTATAGCTGAGTGTTTACCAACGTGTGCAAGCACTTTACCATATTACTGATTCAGCATAGGACATTTATTTCAGGAAAAGTGTTTTTGTTTAATGTGGCTAGTTACATTGCGCCTAGTGGTACAGTAACAATGTAAACAAAATAGAGCAGTCTATTGCGAGCATTATGTGTCATTTACATACAAAGGTATGTTTTGCTTTATTTTTCACTAATTATAATTCCATATTTTTGCGTCTTTTGAACACCAATCTTGTCAATCTTATTTAATATATTGATATTAGTACTATCATTGGATTACATGCATCATACCCTCTTTGTCTTGTAACCTTTTGCTGTATTTATTTCAAATAAGTAAATTTCAGGAAATGTATTGGGTATGTTCTGGAGTTATAGTAACTACACATTAAACCATAGTAACCAGACTTTGATAAATTGCAGCGGTTTTTATTGAACTAAGTCCTACACATTAAACCATAGTAACCAGACTTTGATAAATTGCAGCGGTTTTTATTGAACTAAGTCCTTACATCCTCCCTATAATTCCATGCATTTGGAGGAGTGATTGCTGGTAATAAAACATGTCATACGTCCCCAGCAACCAGATTAGATTCAAGGATTAATTATCCGTTGCCATGGTATTCGGGACATAGCTGGTCCTGATTCTCGAACATTAGACACGACATATCGTTGATAAATGACACCTTTCAGAAAATAAGAACTGTTATGAAGCTGACATCACGATTCTTATTGGAGAATGTGATTGAGTTTACTCACAATCCTGTACTAAATTACATTAAGTTTTATTCATTACTGATTTCAGACGCATAGTAATAAAGGAAGACAGGAAATAGAATTGAACGTGTATTTATCAGACAAGTCACGATCGCCTATTATAATTCTCTCTGGTTTTTTGTTTGTTATGGAATATTGACTGAGGATTCTGTTCGTTTGTTGGAAATGCTAATGTAGCAGCTGAGTGTGATAGCAGACCGTATGTGTATGTATTCATTTAACAGCAGTTTGTAGCATCACGTTAGTTTACACAAACCGGTCTAGCCTCGCTGCATATCGGGCATTTTCACTCACTTAAAACCACACTGAAATTGATTTTTGCAGCGACATGTAATTAAATGTACACTGCAGAGAGAAAGTAAACTTGTGGTATCCTATGTCTGTCATAGACTCTGATATCAACTCATCCTCTACGGTTCTTCGTCGTAATTATCAGGTGTCAGAAGCAAACTCAAAATCTACAAAAACCACCTGAATAAAAACATGCTTAGAGTTGGGAGGGCCTGACGCGTTCCGATCCTAGCAGGATCTTTAGCGAATGCTATAGCCTTCGGTAAAGATCCCTCTAGGATCGCGTCAGGCCCTCTCAACTCTAAGCATTTTATAAATTTCAGGTCATTTTGGCTGATGAGCAGTTTGTAGCAGTTTATTACTTGTATTGAATAAAAACAAGAATTAAATGTCCCAATGTCACGTAAACAGAAAATAACTATTTGCTTTTTTAAACGTAATTAAAGTGAATGGAAAGTCATGTTATACTTTGAACCGTACATATTATGATCATGAAGTATCTAATACTATGTATATATTGCTGAAGCCTAATATGCCTTTGATGAAATTATATTCGGTGAGTATCAATCAGTATTACTGCCCTGGTTGCATGGCCCATGCCTGTGCATTAATGAAGCGCTCTATATAAGGTACTTGATTATACTTGAGCTACCCTACATTGATGAAGAGTTTATTGTGACACAAGGTTGTTGGAGAGCTGATGATCATTTATAGTACTTTACATGACAGTCAGGCAGAATATGTTTAACTTCATCTCATGGAACCACGATCCTCAGCAATGCGATACTTGAATCGGAACATCCAACATAATTATGATCGAGCGAATTGGAAGCCACTAGCAAACCGAATGAATAAGACACAAACAACTACTCTGACATAAAACAAAGAATAATTAATGTTTTTTACAATTATCCCTTGCTGAATAGGATGTCAATCAGGAAGTTTTATTTTTAATATCCTTAATCCGCAGTTCGTTAAATCGTAAATATATTTGTAAATTTGCGACATGGACGTTGTCTATGTCTTCAGAGTTGAGTGCATCTAAGTACATGAAGTTACATAGAGGCAGCTTAAAATGTAACAAACACTCTATGGTAAGCCGGAAGCCTTATGATTCCATGACGGTGATAGGGACCATGGGGCTGAAGACGGCTACATTGCAAGCTAACCACGCTGGCATATAGCTATGTGTTTAACATGGTACCCTGTCACTATAGACACACAGTACGACTACATTCAACTAGGCACATTACACTGAGGCATGGCAGGGAAAACAATTATAAATCAAAACATTCTCATTTTGGTGCAGCCACGTGATCTATTATTGAGATTATCTCTTACTTTTAGTGGATGGTTGTTTTCATTGTAATACCTCGACGAAAATGTGGGATGAAATAGGTATTTAAAACCCGAGCGTAAATGTGGTTGTCAAATTGGCCAAAGATTGGACTCAGCGTCCTTTAAATTTGTTGCAAATTAACATTTTGTTAATAAAGAAAAGGTAATGATAAGATGTTTATTTGATAATATCAATTAGTGTTTGATTTTGCCGTTAGTGTATGTAAATTACTTTTCATTTTATTTCCCACTTTAAAGAAGTCCAATCGACATTCAAGGGAGTGTATAACATTCAACATAATTATGTCACTATGCTTCATTTCAGTATAATCTGCTAATATTGGGTATGTCGCAAATGTCTGACATGCCAACAAAATATGCTTTCTTCCCAAATAAATGTTGAAATATTATCATGCATAGTGATATGTGCCACCCTGGGGATAGCATACTGCGCATATTTAGATTGTTCCCTTACGAGGCATTCCGTGTTACTGTTCACATATTGTTTTAGCTGATTAAATATTTAAAATTAAGACAAGGCTTATTAATTGTAAAAACTTGTTATTTTATTCTTGGCAGTAATCATCCAGCCTTACACAGTGGAACTACACGACAATCATGTCATGAGGGGAAACACAGCAGTATTCAAATGCGCTGTACCAGCTTACGTCAAAGATTACGTAGACGTGACGTCATGGTCACGCTCGACCAATCCTTTGACTTCTGGTAAGATATCTGACAGGAATATTTAAGATGTTTTGGAAAGTACGTGTATGTATTTTGATGTCAGGATGAAAGGATTTCTCCATTGTTGTTTTCAGAGGGAAGATTTAGCATTTTGCCTACTGGTGAGTTGCACATCCGGGACATTCGTGACGAAGATGGAACCGGGTACCAGTATCGCTGCAGCACCAGGAATAGACTGACTGGTGCTGTAAAAATCAGCAGGGCAGCACGACTCAACGTGGCAAGTAAGTCGGCCAATGAAACTTCTTAAAGAATGTTACAGTGTTTTAGCGATGAGATGAAAGAAGTTTCATCGATTCTTCTGTGTGCTTACTGCAGGAGGTTTTGCTTTACACCTTGATGCATTCATTACTTTCCCTTTTGTTATTTTGTTTATCATTTCTCAGATCCTACAAATATCGTTCCTGAAATGATAAACAGCCGTCGGGAGTACGTTGGTAAAATAGGAGACGCTATGGAGTTACCGTGTGTAGCTAGCGGGTACCCCGTCCCCACCTACCACTGGAAAAAAGATGGCGAAACAGTCACCTTAGATGATAGGCTTACTCTAAATGGCGGGAATTTGTTGATTGGTGCCGTTGAACTAGCAGATGATGGTGTGTATGAATGCGAGGCTACCAGCGACTCAGGAAGTGTGACAGCTAGCCGCCATCTTACCGTTAGAGGTATGTCTGGGATTCATCGTTCTGCATTTTCATTGGAGACTGTTTTCACCTTCATTTGCATATTTGCATATCTTTCTGTCACTCAATGTTCATGAATTTGTTACCAATAGCAATGCAAACAGTTCAAATTGGTAAAGGCATTTCCATTGCATCTTAAAGCGTTTGCATAACGCCCGCTGTACAACATTTCCCAGCCTTATTCAATATCAACCCAAATCAAACATGCCATATTTATGACGCCCATAATACTTGAAAGTGTCATGATGAAATCACTTACCCACTGCACGATTTCCACACGATTCACATGAAAAAGCAGCAACGCAAATATTCTGCACAACATATGGACATAGATGCATGTTATGTTTCTAATTTTCTCTTTAATCAAAGTGCGAACGAAGGTCACGTATTTTACGGAGCTACACTTAGCGCATTTCTGTATTGTATTACACCTACACTTCACTGAAATATAAATGAAAGCACTTCATCTTAATATTGTAATTAGTCATTTGCCATAAAATAAACCCAATTATGTATTATAATGCACCACATGCAAGTGGAAACTTAGTTTAGGATGTTGATGTTACTTATTTTGTGAATCAGTTCTTAGCATCACCCACTTGTATTTGATATTTGAATGGTATTTATCCCATGACAGAACCTCTTGCTGTATATTTCTACCCTCAACGTCGAAGTGTGGACGTGGGCGCCTTCGCTAACTTCAACTGCACTGTGAGTGGCTATCCAATCGAACGAGTCACGTGGTATAAGAATGCACAGCCATTGGATGGTGATGACCGCGTGACCATTTTTGATAACGGCACCCTGGAAGTCTCTGATATGACGAGGGAAGATCGAGGCATGTATCAGTGTGTGGCTAGTAACAGCTGGGAAACCAAGGAAGCTACAATGCAGCTCTCTATGGGTGGTAAGGATCACTGTATTCAATATTCAGAGTGTTCATCAAATAGACAGTGTAAACATCTACCTTCATGGTGGTGATGGTGTAAATACAATGACGCTATTCCCACAGAATCAACAAACCAATTTCAGGTAGTGAAGCAACTTGGAGTTGTAAAATCAAAATGTTTCCCAAAGGGCAAACGAGACTTCATAGATATCTGATCCTATTTCACATCTATAGCCTAGATTTTATACATTAAAAAATCTTCTAGATTGTATATTTCTTAAGAGACAAATTTAATGTGAGGAGTTGAGGCCACTAATTGAAGAACCAACGGGAATTCATGCCGCTCATTATTACACGGTTAATAATTCCCATAGAGGCAGAGGCTTAGACAAGTGAGAACTACACAACCTATAGACCTCGCAGAGAACTCATTTAGTATTTCTAGAGTTTGAATCTTACGCAAGAAATACATTTATCTTATTTCTTTATAAATGGAAGTCAGAGCGTTCTTTGAAAGATTGTTGAAACACACGTTTTGCAAAGTCACTCGTGTTTTGTGAAAGTTTCTTCGTTATTTCTATGTGATTTCGTTTGAACAAAGAATTGCAATGATGTGACACTCTCTGTATACACAGTCACCGGATGAATTATGTCTGTTACACCGCTCAAGTATCGATCTAGGATCAATACGCGATCATTCATACGACACGTGCCGTGTTGGATTAGCCTGGTATCCGAATCGGTCCCGTGTGTTGTGGGTGTACATTAAGAGAATGCAGTTTACCCAGGCTAGGGTTATTTGAGGCATGGGCCTTTCCCAGTATTAATGGAAATCGAAGTCAACAACATCTGCAGCACTACAACACTTAACTCATGACCTATACCGAATGAAACAATACCACCAGCCTTCATATGCACTATTACAGAGGAAAGTGTAACATAACGCCAAACCTTATTGGGCAACATATGGATTTCTTATTGCAACGCGCCAATCAGCATTATCGTACATCTCGCGTTTCAGAATGAGAGTATCTAATGACTGAGGGCCAGATGGCTAACCTGTCTATGTGCAATACAGATATTAAAAGTCCCATTCAGCACATGTGTACACACATTGGAAGTGCTATCTTCCATAAGTTATATCACATTTCAAGGGCCTCAGACCTCGATTCACTGATGTGAATAATATCAAACGATGCTTTGTAGTTAAGATGACTCGCGTATTAAACCGATGGATATATTGTCTTATATTGCTCCAAGTGATTTGGATGACAGCATGTTTAGCTGATGGCATCTTGAACAATGAAGTGTTTTACGGGACAGGTAAAATATATTGGATCTCCTTCTAATGCAATGCATACGACTCTACTCGTGTTGTTTTCGAAGAGAATGTTTTAATCTTGTTTTTAATAATGCGTTTCAAAAAACTAACTTTTAGGCATTTCATAACAATCGGTGATTCAACGTATTTGTGTCCGAGAAACAACGAGTACCTGTTAGGGTGTTAGTTCTCGTTCATTTTGCGTTTGATTTCGCTTGCTGTAGCCTAAATCAGCTGAATGCAGTAAGTTCGTAAATATGACAGCATTTCAGTGAGAATCACTTCAAAATTCACTGATGAGGACTAGATCAGAGCAGGATTAGTCGAAACGTTGAGACCGTACGAGAAGTGCGAACGAAATAGAAGTGAGAAAGTACGAACAATTCTTACATGGTGTTTCCGCAAACCGATCCACATACCAATTGTCACCATGCAAAGCCTCAAATCTTTCACTGATTCTTGTAATAAACGTATAAGAGTTCAGACCGACAGCCAACTATGATGTTTTTATACTGACCTATTCTGCAGTTTCTAATTGGTTTTAACACCCATTTTCAACGTTTACTGTTTCCAGTGCCATTCACCTTTGATTGATACATGGATGGTGCTTATTGCAGATTCATCGCTTATCAGGTGTCTCATGTATTAATTATTAATGTTTATTCTATTATATTTCTTTGTAGCCGCTAAGCCTATCCTGTTGGATCATTTTACCAATGAGACTCTTCAACCAGGACCAAATCTGCAACTATCCTGCACTGTTGCAGGAAACCCCACACCTGAAGTCTCGTGGTTTCGTGACGATGCTCCCATTCCACCAATCAGCAGGTACGCCTACAATGACGTCATCAACGCTGATGGGGATATTGTGAGCTATTTGAATATCACAGGTTTACAGAAGCAAGATGGTGGACTGTACCGTTGCCAAGCAACCAGCCCGATTGGTGTGGCAATGCATGAAGACAACATCTTCGTTTTAGGTCAGTTATTGTGCTATCTATGATTATAAAGTTACATTTTGCACATAGAAATTTGAAAATCTGTGTTAGTAATATAGAGATATCTTATCATCATCATCATCAACAATTCATCGTCCTTTTTAACACCAGTTTAGTGTTCTAAAGAGTGATAAACACAAATTGTATCTCGATGCTTTATATTATTAATGTAATCATGTACTTTATGCACTATCTATTACCAATGAAATTAAACTGCAGGGGAAAAATGTCCAGCTCGAACAAGATGAAGCAACGAAGCATTTATTTGTTATATCCACTTTGCAATCTCTTTGAATTACCGAACAATTCAATTAATAATGCACTTGTTGCCGCATGCCTCGGCCAGTGGCCCGGGTATATTAATTATTTGCCAATCATACAGCCATAAGGCCTCTATTGTTCTTTCTGATGCAGACTCCTAAACGTAATGAAAATGATTCCAAATTCTGACGACTATTGTTGAGACAATAATATAGAGTCCCAGTTGGGGTTGCTAATTACTTACGAACCTGCAATAATAACGTACTAATTGAGGATAAAGTAATGACTATGCAGCTGTATGTAAATAAGCTATAAAGGATACCGCTATGAGTGTGGTTATTTTCTTCTCCTTAAGGCCATAGATATTAAGGATCGATACTCATGCAGCTTTGCTGTATTTGCATGTAGCTGTTCAGCTCAGTGCATGGACGGGTATATACTGTAGTCACTTCATAATAAACCATTGCAAATAATATTCATTAGCTTAATTGTGTTTGCTACACACATGCAAGCATGCTAGTGGATATATCCTGTACATTTTAAGTTGTCTTCATGTAAGTTTTCCACGGGATGTCTCGAAAACATATTCATTGAAAAGTAGGTCT
This sequence comes from Astropecten irregularis, assembly GCA_963971285.1. NCBI lineage: Eukaryota > Metazoa > Echinodermata > Asteroidea > Paxillosida > Astropectinidae > Astropecten > Astropecten irregularis. The sequence continues at coordinate 14,405,498 of OZ020261.1, forward strand.
ATTGCATTTTACAAAATCACAATTTTGAGTGTGCCGCGAGCCTCTTTATAACTTATAGCATTTCCAAGCTCGTTTCACACTATCCATTTAAAGTGAAATGTTTTTAAGTGGTGAGTTCAATACACCAGCAGCATTCAATGCATGTCTTCTGGATACATTTACGTACACTGACCGGATGATATCGAATCTCATGGAGGGTATTATATGATAGAATACAGCACGCCATCTGTGGGAGAATTATTTGTCTTTTCAAAATGACAGTTATGCTATTGACAAAGATGGACAAATATAAATGTTGATTATATTATTTGTTTTCAGGATCGCCTTTCGTCCGACCCTTGCCAAACATCACAGCCATTGCTGATCGTGATCTCATCGTACATTGTCGAGTGGTTGGTTACCCAATAGAGTCCATTATTTGGTCTAAACGAGGATTGAGATTACCTACAAACATTCGGCAGATGGTGTTCCCTAATGGCACTTTAGTCATTAGCAGTGTAGAACAGGGAAGGGACGAGGGTGAATATACATGCACGGCAAGGAATAAGCAACGACTGACTCATTCCCAGAAGTTTACTCTCGCTGTACACAGTAAGTTCTTTATCTTATGAGCAACTTTACAGGACTGTTCACCGATCACACAAATGCATCTTTTCTTTCGCTTGACAATAATCCCCTTTCCTGATCAGACAGACACTGCAAGTTACAATTAGCTCAGAAGTAGTCTCTTCATTTTCTGATCAATGATAATTCATAGTGACGTTTACTTTATTAATACATTAATTCAACTCATCTGTATTAAAAAACGTCATTATGCACCCATTGTAATTCAATGTTTGCATTGTATTATGTCTTTGACTTTACTATATTTAGCATTGTGACTTTAATGAATGAATCTTGTCATTTTCAGTTCCTCCTGAGATTGCCCCATTCTCCATCTCACCTCTGCCTCAGGGCCAACGTGCACAACTCTTATGCACTATCCCAAGAGGCGATGTCCCGATAACTATTTCATGGCTTAAAGACGGAGAGCCTATACCCCCTGGAATCGGAATAACACAGAGTCAAACAGCGTTTAGTAGCTCATTGCTGATACTTGATGCATCATTAGTACACGATGGTAACTACACATGTGTGGCTAGTAACATGGTAGCTACTGTTAACTACACGACACAATTGGTTGTTTTAGGTAAGGATGTATGATTCTTCCTTGTATCTATTCTTAACATTGCATTCAGATATAGCTGCATAAAACCGACATTTCACCTTTGGAATGCGGCTTTGAGATCTGTGGTGAACAATTTCTGATGCATTCTCATCTAAGAACATTAGGATATGTCATGGGACAACGCATTCTCCACTGATTTCAACTGTAAAGTAGAACTTTGACTTTTTAAAAATTGTTGTGTTTTATTTTGAATTGATTATTTCTGCAGTGCCACCACGATTCGTTTTACAACCAGAAGATACATCTGTGGTCTTGAACCACACCGTGTATATTCCATGTGTGTCTGACGGTAAACCTAAACCAGTTGTCATGTGGAAGAAGGCAATGGGTAAGACATTTTGGTGAAGCTTTGCCCCAACTCATCTTCAAATCAAATTATGATCTAAGTTAAGACATATTTCACTTGCCTAGGATCCTGCACAGATAGATGGTAACTCACCAACGCTGTATCCCTCTCTAGAGCGTCATATGCTTTCTCTCAACACCATAGCAAAATACTCGAACAGTTGCACAATGCCTGCCTTCACTATGAGTGTTGATATATTGCACCCATAAAATGATTAGTTACCGAATTGCTCTCCTTTAAGCAAATTATGGTATATTAAATTGTATTGGTATTATGAAGGATGCTAAATCATTCTCATTATCAGATGGCATTTAATTTCTACCATATTTTATCTTGTAATTACGAAGGACCTGGTGCTTCAGACTTTGTGGATATTCCCGATGACCCTAGAATCTGGATAACAGAGAATGGAAGCATGGTGATTGAGGAGGTAGTGGAGGAGGATGGTGGCTTCTATTTATGTCATATCTCAAATGATGTTGGAAGTGACAGCAAGACAGCCCAGTTATCAGTTTATTGTGAGTATATCAACCAGAACTATGTGAATCTATCTCTCTGTAGTATCTGCTTTCAAGTTAGTTCTCATTAAAAGAACAAATTAAATAAGTGAATAGAGTATCAACTTCGAGCATCCATGTCACTGGACAGATGAAGCTAAGAAACAACTTCCTAAACTACAAACATATCACGGACTCTGCTTTGAAGGTCCCCCCCCCCCCCCACCACCACCGGAGGTGGCACCATTATTGCTTCCCCAACGATAAAGAAATGTAGGGTATATATCACATAAAGACTTACCAGGAGAATAACTACATAAGCTTTCGTAGTAACAACTATTTCATTACATCTGATGAAGCAGTTGTTACTACGAAAGCTTATGTAGTTTTTCTCCTAGTTAGTCTTTAAGTGCTACCTTAATTTTCTTTCTCATTTCGATAGACTGAAACGTTTTACCCACAATTTGCTTCCCCAGCGGTAACCGATGAAGACTTGTATTGTTTTATCTTTTTTTTCTAAAGTACCTGCAAGGTTTGAGTATCATTCCGAGAACATCACTTTGCACGCGGGAGAGGACATGCACATGGATTGCTTGGCAACAGGCCACGACCCCCTGGAAATCCAATGGCGAAAGGATGGCGTTCTCTATACTCGACTGGAACTCGAGGGAAAGTTTGAAATCCAGACAGTAGTGACACAGAATACTCTGCGTTCAATACTGAGTTTGTACAAAGTCAGTAGAGAGGACACAGCCATATATACATGCCAGGCTAGGAATGAATATGGGACGGATGAAAGGACAATACGACTATGGATTCTTGGTAAGAGACAAACAGTTCAAACCACTTTGAGAACACCCGACATAAGGCCTATGTTACTCAAAGCAGATTACATGCAATCAGGTCCAGTTTTTCCCTAATACAGACACTTTATTTGGTTGCCTCAAGGTTGTCTGTACAAATTTCCTTGTTAAGCGTTTCCCTTTTACATCCAGCAAAATGTCGAATGTGAATGTTGTCGCAGTAACCTTTTAGTCACACCCTCCTTCTGTTGGTGTAATGAATTTTAACTGCCCATTCCATTCTAGTAGTTTGGACATTTGTAAGGGATACCGATAGGAGTAACCTCTGTTAACCTCGACCTGTTTCTGTTTCTCATCAACTCTTTTCTGATCATTCATTCTTACAGAACCACCTGAACCTCCGAGTAATTTAAGTGTCCTAATGACAACTAGTCGCAACGCCACTCTAGGCTGGAAACCAGAGTTTGATGGTAATAGCCCCCTCACTGGATTTACATTGGAATACAAGAATGGAAGTGGTAAGTGTAATGAGAACAAATAATAGGTTTGGTCTAAATGATTGCCTTAACCATATGGTAGAATGTCGTTCTGAGCGGGGACACAGGAGTGCATTAGTTGATCAAGAGGCCTCATTTATGACGCCACCTGCGATTGTAATAACTGTGGATGACGGTTATTTACTGTATAAATGCTTGCCATATCATGACTCCAGAAAGACGCTAATACCAATTTTAATTTGCTACATCATTAATGTAATTTACTTCACTTTTAGACGCTTGGCAAGGAGGATTACCCACTGCACATGTTCCAGCCAACATAACGAGATACCAATGGACCATTGGTAATTTACATCCATACAACACATATCATGTACGTGTTTATGCATTCAACGCCATTGGGATAAGTCCAGCCAGCACTGAGATATTGTTTACAACTGATGAAGAAGGTAGGTTATGTACAATCTTTCAGTCTCAAACCTGTGATCCCTTTCCTTGACTTATCCACAGTGTACCTTAATATTAACTCGAAGAATCTTCGCAGTCTCAACTTTACCTCTAGACCAGTGAGCCGCATCCTTAACATAACCACATGTATGTTATTGAACCTTTCCAGTAATCTGAAAGAACTAAGGTAGGTTTTGTATATCTACCAGTCTCAACTCTAGTTCTAAACCAGTGACCTGCATCCTTAACTTACCACATACACTGTAGTACCTAATTTAACATTTGTTGTTTCTTCTTTATAGTTCCATCAGGGACGCCATTGAATATCGAGATGGAAAGCCACACCTCACAGTCCGTTACTATTACATGGAGAGTAAGTTTGTTCAGTGATATCTCAAGTGTATTGCCTCAATTTCTAGAATGAGGAAGACTTGCGGAGACACCATGTATAACACTCTAAATGACTCGACGTTGCGACCAGTATGTGCTCTAGTCATCCTCCTCTAGTCTCTCCCTGAGGACGACACGAACACACAAGTCGAAACGTCGAGAATCCACTCTCATCGGTCCTTTTCAGGACCACACATCTTCCTAAAAGAGTATTATACATGGTGTCTCCGCAAGTCTTAGTCTTCCTAGTCACTCCACCATGCAAAACTTCACACCATACTTTGCATAATTTTCGTTATTGTGGTTTGTGCTTTGAGTAGTGCTATGCTTCTGAAAATGAGTCCTTCGGGTCTCTCATAAGAATCATGTATTTTGTCTGTCATAGCAACCAAGGGCTGACCTTCAAAATGGCGTCTTGCTTGGATACCAGATTCGTTACAAGGATCGTGACTCGCCCTTCCAGACAATCTCGATTCCAGTGGAGACCGGTTACATAGAAAGCTACACGTTGAAACATTTGAGAAAATTTGGTGAATATACAATACAGCTAGCGGGTTACAACCGTAAAGGCATGGGACCCTGGTCACGTGAGAGAAACATCTTCACCTTAGAGGACGGTAAGTCAACAAATATCCTGCATTTAATGTAATAACCACCTGAATCTACTATAACATTGCCTCTATGGGACACTTACATTAATATGCCTTTATCACAGTACTGTGTATGCCTTCACTGCTTGAGTGAGTTAAGTTCAAGTTTTCCAGTAAACTATACTGTTTTGATACAAGTAATAAACTGCTGCAAACTGCTCATCAGCCGAAATGACCTGACATATATCAAATGCTTGGAGTTAGGAGATGAGAAAGCCTTTGAGAAACGCGTCAGGTCCTCCTATAGGCTACTGTTTTGAATTATATTTTCCGCTCAAAAGGAGACACACACAAAATGTTTAGATTAAATTTTGATTGATGATGTTTTTGTTAATGTGCAGTACCGAGTGAGCCACCACGCACAGTGAATGCCGTACCCACTGGTCCAACAAGTATCATAGTGATGTGGGATAGTCCGACATCTGAAGATTCTCTCAATGGTATATTACAAGGATATAGGATTTACTACGAGCCTGTTAGAGAGGATGAAGGTAAATATAACATCATATTGACCTGGTATAGCTTGTCATTTAAGGCAGTATAGTCTCATGTAACAGTGCACCGATATTATCCTCACGCAAATACCTATACAATCATGACGTCACTTTGTTCAAACTAAACATTGTGAATTGCCTCCATTTATACTTGATTTATAGATGAGAGTGATGCACAGGTGTATGAGACATTGGAGCTAAACGCTCACATCTACAACCTGCAGAAATTTACCAATTATAGCGTGGAGGTAGTAGCTTATACCCGAGTAGGAGAAGGAGTTAGAAGTCCAGTTCAATATGTCCGGACTCAAGAGGATTGTAAGTATTCTCCAATCAAATATCACTGGAAATGATTCCTTTTGACATGTACCTCATGCATCATTCTGTATAATCAATACATGTTTGCTATTGTGTAATACAAGCAATTAAAGATTCAAGTTGTTCAAATGGTATTATATATTCCACCTGTCCGACAGTTCCTGGTGCACCTGCCAACATTAAAGCTTATGCTGCCTCACCTACTAGCATCATGGTTGCCTGGTTACCGCCTCTTTCAATCAATGGGATTCTTCTGCACTATTATCTCAACGTGAAATTCATGGAGGGAGAAAACGAGGTAATCTTCGTGTTTACAAAAATTAGGTCTAATCGAAGCTGTACTGTATCTAAAAACAAGTTCAACTTTTCCTAAGTTTACAAGGAGTTTCTGAAATTATTATTACAAATAACATAATGGTTGATATTCCTATGAATCTACTTCTTGTCGAGCTTCGGGCAGATACTTTTTGCTAGGAGTGAAAGTATTGTGATGTCTGTAATCCTACCTATGAGCAAGTGAATACATGTCTGATTGGAAAGTAACTAAATGTGAGAATACTAGAAAATGTAATTTCAGCTTTAAACTTTGTTCTTCGGGCGTTTCCACATAGTGTATCACCAACTTGCCTATAATAGGTTAGATTTCAACCAATTTTAATTGAGAAGAGCATTCATAGATGCATAATGAAACAAAAATCAATTGCATTGTGTCCACAGGTGACTCAAGAACTTGAACTAGATCCAAATGTTCATCATTATATGGTCCCAGCACTTCAAACTAACCACGAATATGACTTCTGGGTCAGAGGAAAGACCATCATTGGCAAAGGAGAATCCAGCCGTGTAGCCACAGAAATTCCAATGACAAGAGGTATGAGAGATCTTATTAATTCAATACAAGTTATAAAACAAATCGCTTAGTTTTTATTTGTTAACAGAAGTAATAAACTGCTGCAAAATATCGACCAAAATAATGACCATTATATACAATTCGTGGAGTTAGGAGGGCCTGACGTTTTGATAATAGCAGGATCTTTTCCAAAGGCCTTTGAGAAAGATTCTGCTAAGATCGAAACGTCACGCCCTCATAACTCCAAGCATTGCATTGGTGTTCTTTAATGTGAACACACTCTCATCAATTGGTATTGGGAATAATGATTTAATTAATTTTTACTAGTACCTGCGCTTAGCCTTTGACCATTCTGGAGGGAACATGCTTATTTATTTACACTAGTGGCAAAACAGATCTAGTTTGACTCTTCTTGTTTCGGTAACTTTACAGTTCCTGCTCGCGTGATGTCATTTTCTACTACAATAACCTCCATATGGAAGGACGATGTGATCATGGATTGCTTGGCCGTTGGGGAACCGACACCAGTTATTGAATGGAGAAAAAATAGGTAAGATACAGTTGAGTTTATTGATGAGTTGTATTGAATAAGGTATCGAATACTTCATGTCAGGATGCTACAATTAAAGGAAAGACTATTATTTTTGATATTTTCATTCTCAAAATTAAGAACAAACATTAAGATTGAGTGTTTTGAATTTCATATTGACTTTACCCTATTTTACTCAGGATAAACTGAACAATTGCTATAATATTCACGAAATGTGTTACAAATCTATATTTATTCTCAGCAATTTCATTTGAACAACCTTCTATTATAGGTCATTACTGGAGCATTCAGACCATGTTCGGATTCTACCCAATGGATCTCTATCCATTAGAAATATACAACCATCAGATGCAGGCAACTACTCATGTAAAGCATCCAATAAATGGGGTTCACCCGATGAAATCACCCAAGCCCTTTATGTAGTCGGTAAGTGTACTTTCTATTGGGTGAAGGGATTCTCTGTGTGTCATGCTTAAGAAGCTGTTATGAAAAAACACAGGCCTTTCTTTCTTTAGTTTCGGGACTTTTCGGGGTTCAGTGAAATGTGCTTTGGTCCTCTTTTGAACGTACCCAAATAAGTTATGTTAGTATAGAACTATCCCACGATGCAAACTCCCTCCCCTCCATAGTACTTACCTAAACGGCCAATGTGCATGTTCCAACTGATATACTCCCAAATATTCATTTGAATATCAAGTACTGTACAACGATAATCATTTTCCCGTATGATTTGATGATGCATGATGAAAAGTACTCCCTTATACATTATATACTTTGCACTTTTCTACCCATTAGCTTTATAGCCCGCCCTTTGCCCCAAACCATAACTCCTTGCATGTTTAATTGGTTTGATTGAATGCATTAATAGCAATATAATTGCATGTAGATGATATAATTATTATGCCCGGGGCAACGTGTAATCGTATCACTATCTTTGACCTCTTTCACATAATTATTCAGCCTTGGTAACCTTGATCAAATTCTTAATCTCATTCATACGAACTAGTATAATGGTTGCCAGATATGTCAGCTCCGGGCATGGGTAGGGGATACAGTACACGCTGAAAACTACACACAGGAACAAGACATATGGGTTTTGCTGGGTGGGGAGGAGAGGAGGTGCTTGACACCCTCCCCCCCCCCCCCCCTTATGGCGTGCATGCTCCCGGACAAAAGATACTCGCTGACCAAATTTACTTGAAAATTGAGCACTAAGTCTCTAAATTCTCTCAATTGTAAATTTGCATAACTGATTATTTTATGTGGATGAATAATCAGAATATTCGATAAGCATTGAATTTACTCTATCTTAGATGCACTGCATGAACATACCTGAATATCTGTAAGAACCCTTACACGTTGATACTAAGTATTAGTATTCATATTATACACCTGTCGTGTTGATTATTTTCGGTTGTTATGCACGTCTATTGTCTTCACACGTATATATCAATTTGAAAAAAAAATATATGGAAACCATCCATTGTGTGTTATCAAGTTTATTGTAAGGAAATGTATTCACAAGTCTTGTCTAAGGTTATTGACATGAAGTCATTTTCCAGTCAGTATAACCGAATGAATACTATTTTTGTCTCCTGCCTGATTTGCATGAATTTGCATACTATTACTGAAACGAATTTTGTTACCCTGATGACGTAATGCACGCAATAGTCCGTCGACCAATCGGATGTAAGTACATGTGGATTGTGCGCGTGACGCACGCCACGATAGCTGCCACGCTCCTAGTGTGTCAATCATGTTTTTGTCAATCATTGGAAGTCATTAGCAGATGTCATTCATTTTTATGCATGAGCTGGTGGTATCATTTGGTGTTGGCATGTTGTAGTTTAGAGAACTAATGTTAACTTATGTTCTTTTATTGGTCGGTATTGCTAATAATAATTAATATTCATTGCGGCCAGACTAGTTAGCCGTTGCCTTATGTCGTTTGCCGATTGTTTAGTGGATGTAATCATTATTCATGTGTTAGCAACTAAAAAGAAAACTGTACATAAATTGTTCACTGTTGCTTTTTTAACCCAAAGGAAATGGTAAAAATCTGTATTACAAATGTTAACATTAATTATACGTTGTTGCAAAAGTACTCAGTGGCTGTGTTAATTATTATTGTTTCGGTGCCATATTATGTGGTGTACCACAGTCAGCACAGTGGTTTGAACTACTAGTTAGAATAAGATGATTATTGGATATCGGAGGTGTGCGGTTGTACTTGGTACACTTTTTATTGTCAATGGTGTTCCATTTGTAGCACAACAGAACTGGTCACGGTAATAAGGTATATCACTTCAGCACATTTCGGTGACATTAGATCCCATCTTGAACGTATGAGTTTCACCTTATAATCTTGATAAAAACCAAGAAAATACATAACTGTAAAACCCTTGCCAAACTCAATGTGAATAATTCCAAAGTACGTCGGCTGTCACATTTATGGAATTTTGCAATGTTTAGTCCTATACCAGTCCTAATTTCAATCGGGTAATATTTTTTCCATGGAAAGAAGAATTATTTCAAAGTACTTGTGAAACTCATACTTTTTTAGCTCTGGATATTCTCAGGGTAATTTTGCCTTTCATTCATTCTGTGGAGGGAACCTTGGATTCATACACTTGGAATCTTCATCACAATAATTGTGCGACACGTTTTCAATGGTTTTTTTTCACAGTGAATCATACTTCTTTAGCTTCTAATAATTTAACGGAATCAACTTATTCTAGGATACTGAGATGTCCATAGTAGTATATGCTGCAATGATGCTGCATCAAAGTAACCTCTACGACACCAAACACCCACCAGCTGGATAGAGAATGCGACACCTTGATTGTTCGTACCCACCACCACCACCACCCCACCCGTAAAATATGGCTGAACAATTTGAGCATATCTAACAGGGAACTTTTCCCTCACCCAATACCCGATCTATACAATAAATCCGCTTCGTCGTGCGATTTACATCTGACATAAAGAGTACGGTTTGAAATGTAGGATTAAGTCATCATACTTTGGCCAATTTTTCTTTGAAGATAATTTGAGTGATTTTTATTTCCTTTTGGCTACTAGCTCCCCCTAATGCTCCAGTTGTCATAGTGGGTACACGTACGGCTAATTCCATTCAGATCAACTGGAGATCAGGAGGCAATGGAGGAAGCCCCATTACTGGTGAGTTGATTATAATTGCACTAAGATGTTTAGAGTGAGCTGAGACTACTGGCTTTACCAAACGGAGGCTCGGGCTCCGTCTCAGGCTCCGGCTCCAATTCGTGAATCCGTTCTAAAATTTGGGCTGCGGTTCTGAAGTAGATTCTCAAGTTTGAAAAGGAAAACAGAGCTTCAGCTTCAATGAAAAACCACAACCTATATTTTCAGCACATGGATGTTAGAGCCCGAGCCTGAGCCTGAGCCTAAGCCTGAGCCTCCGTTTCGTAAACGCCCTATTAATCTTCAATATAGTAATCCTACATCCATGCATATGTCAATGCTTTAAACAATTTTACTTGGATGGAACAGGTTACCAGTTGCACTACAAGAGGGAACACGAACAGGCTTGGACAAGCGTGGAAATCAACTCAACTCTTCGGAGCTATCGTGTAACTGATGTCCTGTGCGGGACACCGTACACCTTCTTCATGACCGCTGAGAACAAGCTTGGGATTGGAAAAGCAAGTGAAGAGCGAGACGTTAGAACGACAGGAGAAAGTAAGTAAAGAGCTTGTCTTTTTCGGATAAAAAAATCTTTCTTTGCATTTTCCAATTGAATTAGAAATGTTACAGTCTGTTGTTGAACAAATATGCGCCACTTTCATGTTGTTGGCATTTATTATAATGATTAATCGTTTCATCTTCGTCATCATTTCGTTTTTCATCTTCAGTACCCATACCACCATCGACTGATAAAATCGCACCATACTCCAACGCCACGAGTATAACTCTTGTTTTGAGTAGTTGGGGAACCGGTGGCTGTACCATCCAGTCCTACAGTATTCAGTACAGACATTTTGGTGACAGCAATTGGATACCAGTTTCAAGTAATATACCGCCCTCTACTTTGGTCTACACTGTTGAAGAATTACACCCTGAATCTTGGTACGTGTTTCGTGTAACAGCAGTGAACGGTGCTGGACCTAGCGTGTATGAGTTCAGAATAGCAACTACTGCATACGGTGGTGGTGAGTTTCTTTCACATGCATAAATATTATAAATCTATGTCTACCGATTGCATACAATGTACGCCATCAACATTTCTGTAATGTAAAATGTTGTACGTCCCCAAATTATTCACAGGTAGTTTTTGCACACTGCAAGTAAAATTTGGTACTAAATACCGTTAATACCTTTCACTTATTAAATACGTTTGAACTGGACATAAATGTTGTTATATAATTAGCGTAATTAATTATTGTGAATACCTAAGAGAAGCAAGTCTTATCTTTGTATTTAAATCAAGTGCAGCAGAAGCTATAGAGGCTTGGAACGTAATCATTGTGTTTTACACTTGTTCGTTCTCTTTCTCTTAATTCCAGGCACAGCAGCTCCTATAGAAAGGAAGGTTGATCCAAGTACGGGACGGAACCATCTCAAGTTCTACGAGAATCCTTTGCTATTTGGTCCAGTGTTAGGGGGTATTACCCTTTTGCTCATTATCCTATTTATTGGACTTTTCATCTTCAGCACGAGAAAGCACCGTAGAGCCTTAATGAAAAAGGCAGCGGTAAAGGAAGCATCTAGGCTAGATAACAACAATTTCACTACAAGGTAAGTGAACTTAATGTTGATTAAATCATTTTGAGTGAAATCAGAACTTGTCAACTGCATCTTACGAAAGGCTTATAGGCCTAGTACTTACCCTATCCCATTCATCATCACCAAAGTATCCAATACAATTTCAACAACATTGAAAAAGGTGAATGCAGACAAACTTGATAACATTTTGTAAGTAAACCTAAGCCGTCTGCGCCCGTTGCTCTGAACTATCAACGTTCAAATGAATTGAAATTAACCATCAGAGCTCATTTTGTTTTTCTTTACTTGTCAAGTGGTCGTCGGCACTTTCAAAACGTTGAGGGCGGATCAACATCTGAACAAGAACCGTTTTTGAATAGAGGTGTGGCCCCTATAAACAACCTGAGCAGCATTACTGGGGCAACGCCCTGGGTATTTAACGGCAGCTCTGACTTTGGTAAGTTTGAAGTTCTAAAGAGTCGAAAAGCCCTATACAAGAAATTGACTTGAGGTGGATTTTGTAATGAACATTGTAATTTGTATTGCTTTGGTACAGATGTTGATGCTGTGGAGGGTGCAGTGGGTGGTGACCCTTACTTGACCTATAACCATGATGATTCATCTGATGTACTATTCCCGAGCATGAGCACTTTCCGATCTACAGGATCAGATGTTAGCATTGGTGATCATGGGACGCATGGTGGCGCTGTGGCTGGAGAAAGACTTTACGACCTTCCTCCGGATTCCGAGTATATCGGTAAATATGTCATTGCAAAATAAGGCAATTTGTTTCACTGGTTACATTCTAAAACATTCTTGAGAGACATTGACTATCAGCGTATTATCAATGAAAAATCGTACAACAAGAAACGATTCACAGCCTTAGAATCCTTTCATTGTGAGAGCTTTATCTACTTAACAAAAAGAAACATTTTAGCAGTTATTTCAATCTTTAAAAGTGTTTACATTTGCCTCAGACTTGATGTAATTCTCAATCCATGCTTGTTTTTTAGCAGGTAATCGCGCGTCCACGTCTTCAGTTCACGACTACGCATGTCTGGATGACGTAAGACCTCACATGGTTCCCGCCGTGCCTAACCGTCCACAGAATTTATACTGCGGTACACCAGCGGGGTCAACTGGAAGAACACCACCATCACATACGCCTCGGGGACACCGAAGAGGTAAACATGCAATTTGTCTTGTTTTTCAGTTTTGTGGAAAAGTATGCCATTTCCTGAATGGTATGTTATAAAATTAATGTTGTATAATAATCATTGATTATTTGGGAAGATTTACCTTTTAGGGGCGTTTCAATTACAGTTATAGCATGGTAGATAATCATAGGCCAAAGTCTTAACTGTGTGTACTTTCATTACTGAAGGTCCATCAAAGCGTGGGAGTCAAGTCTCAATATGTACTACAGCCTCAGTCAGTGAGGAGCTTGCTTCAGCTTACGAAAATGCCTGCCAAATAGAAAAAGCCCGTGGAAGACGCCCTCCATCGGTGACCTCTCCCAGTGCTGTGTCATATCCAGAGAATTATGACTACTCTACAGCCAGTGACATTGAGGCTGGGATTCGACACTTCACTGCTTCACCGCCATTACCATCTGTACCTGAGAGATCAGATAGTTACATTCCTCATCGCACTACATCTTATGTCAAAGAAGGTAATTAGAAGTTTGGATCAGTATGGATACCTTAAATACTTGTAAATATTTAAGTTACGGTTCGCTGTTATCTATGATGTATGCCTTCCTTTGAAATATTTAATCATTTCCTTTGAATATCACAAACTCAACTATCTATCCTCTACATTAATAACAATAACAGTGACCAATATATTCCTGACATCTACAGGTGCCAGGCCAAGAGAATACATTCGACGTGTGAGTACCACTTCACCTCATCCAAGTGAAACCAGTGAGTCTGAGCAGGATAGGGGTCGATTTCATGCACAGGTGTATCGACCATCACGCTACAAAGCCAATAGACGAGGTCGTAAAGGATACATGGCTTCACGACCTGTCATACGAGCAAGCAGGGCTCCAGCAAGGAGACAAAGACAGTAAATATAACAATGTTGCTCTTACTTTGTTTCAGCCCAACCTTTAATTTAAATCAACTCGCCGAATAACCCACAATGTGTAGAAAGAAAATTGTTTTAGTGAGGTTCGAACCTGCGACCCCAGAATACTGCACCGGTCCTCTACCAACTGGGCTATTCAGCCATAATGTTGGTGGTGTCCCTTATTGTTCATGGACAATATGGGACAATATTATCATTTTTGATGACAGGCGTGATCAGAAGCCATAAAACCACTCACATACTTCATCAACTAAATCTGATGATATAATATTTGCTGCTATGAAAGGTCATGCATTTCTTCTCTTAAGTTAGTATTTAAAGGCTACTACGTACTAAGCTATTTTTAATTTCACATGTTAAACTAACTTGGCGCTCTCTCTTTATATCGATAAAATCAATGTGTGCAATGAGATTTTGACATGAGAAGATTAAGTTTATCAATAACTTCACATTTGAACCTTTTTTTCTGAATAGATTTGACAGTCGTAGCAGCTCCTAGTTCAAGCTCTCCAGATTTCAGTGGATCTCGTCATCGTATTGGTGTAAGACATGATCCTTCTAGTCCCTCTGAAGGGTATATATCTTTACCCTACGACAGTTTTAGTGCAGCACCTAGTGGCGTAACAGATAGTGACACAGAACCTAGATGGAAAGGATATCACTACAGGAGAAAATCTCGTGAAAAAGGTAACTTTGGTTATCATTCATACGGTGTAATGACAAAACTGTGAAAAGATGAATATCATTACATGGTAAATTTATGTCTCATCTTGAAAATAAATCTTAAGGTGTGAAGTAGAAGTCGAAAAGGCATAAATTATTGTGTTTGACAAAACAAATGTCTGCTTTTTGATTCAGATTATTACCGATAAATATTGTTCTGCATTTCGTTAGTATTTAGCAGGTCCAAGCGGTTGAGACTGGATTCTTGGCGATGAACGTAGAATAACAATCTTCTCTGCTGTAAGATTTGACTTTTGTCGTTTTAATTCAATAAATGTTTGTTTTCCTTTCTTCCTTATACCTGACAGGATCAATGAGTGAACCAGAGAGATGGCATTCGAAGAAGCCACCTCTTCCTCCCATCCATCGACAGTCTACTACACCTATACCTAAAGTATTACACCCAGATACAAAATATCATGTTCCTAATTACGCTATTGCACAAAAAGGAAGGACGATATATTCCGATCAGAAATTAGATAAAGCTCCTCATCCTAAATGGAAAAATAGAGACAATGCGAGAGTAGGATATTTGGATCATAAGGTTGTGATAGAAGAATCTGAAGTTGGACATGAAGTTCATTCAGATAAGTCTTCATTTCCTTCATGTTCACCACCACCACCACCCCCAATGCGAAGACATAGCCCAGATGGCAACGATCATTGCATGGAAGAAATTGAAATTCATGTCCTATCCTCTACCACGTCCACCGATTCACCGTCTAATTACAAAGATGAGTTTACAATTGTATAACTATGGACATACCTATTGATTCGCTATAATGTACATACTTTGTTGCTTCACTCGATGAAGCAACCATGAGAATGCTTTGACTTTATGTGCATCATATTAAGTCTTCTATGTTGGCATGTCAAACGACATGCATATAATGTCAAGCGTACTGTTATGAGATCGAGGAAAGTATTGACATATAACCAACCAGGTTAATGGATTACTTCCAGGCTTATTATCACTCATCAAAGCCTGTTCAGCATCTACATTCCCTATTACATTTGAGATTTTTGGCTTTGTATTCCCTTTCACTCTTCTACATGAAGATGAGACCATCTATTGAATTTGCCTGATTTCCCTTCCCTGGTAATCAGATATTAGTGGATATCACGTGGTGTCAAATATTATTCATCGGAATAAATATAAATTTAATAATGTTCCATGTTTTTGTTATATCGACGGTGGCACACGGATAATAGGAACGATTGTGATGATTCGTTCCCAGTGGAAATTTGTGTATATAATTGAATAATATATATATATTTCTTTACACGACACGTTGCTTGTACATTATAATTGCATTGTTAACAATACTACGTATTCACACCTAATGTGATATGTCCATGAATTATCAATCTGGTGATGACGTTTATACAATCCTGATCTCGCCCTGATTTGTGACAATTGAGAAACCGCGTTTTTCATGTATTTATGTATAGTTATTTATTGATGTATATTTCTTGCCGTACCGGTACCTGTTTTCTATTGATTTAGAAAGTTCTTTATGTACAGATAAATGTAACCAGCCAGGCAGAAGCACGGACCACAGAAAGATTTCACATTTTACATAACCATTTATAAAGAGCATACACTGCAATAGAATTTGTAAAAATTGTACTCTCTACTTATAAAGATTTTTTTTATAATTTGATTATAAACTTCAGTAATTTATGGAATCTATGGAATATTACGATAAATATTCTTTGTTCGCTGTCGGGGAAAAGTGTTGATTTTGCAACTGTTTTACCTTTGATTGTTTTAGCATGTCATTCGTCTTGCATCAAATTTCTGTTTATTTTTTTGTGATGTTGGTGTGTCAAATATAAATGGCAGTCTAATTTACATGGCACTTTTGGTTTTGAAATCAAAATAAAGTAATTTGGAGCAAACAATTAAATAAACTGAATGAACAACATGCCTTAAACTACCAGTGTTAGACGCCAGAAGCATCTTATCAATTCACGTTTAGCAAGAAGATATAATCTTACAGTGGATGACACGTCACTTTCAGGGTTGCTTGGTGGACAATATGGCCTACATGTCACCGTGTAGAGTCATACAATAATTGTCACGTACACGACCGGGCCACGAACCCTGCCTTAATTGCTCATATAATAAATTAATGCGCATGCCTATTATATTTACAATTAAATTATTGTGAAGAACTGTGGTCAAATCATATACCGTGGACTACCTTTGATTCCTATTAATGAAATTGCTGCAGTCCTTATGGCCGCAGTATACATATTAAGATTAATACGGTTGGCCATGGATTTATTAGGGGAATATTAAGGAGAAGTAATAGAAATGAAAAAAGCAATGCAAACGACGCAATTACTCAAGATTATCCGTTTGTGCCTCTGAAAAATACATCTTTCTAAAAGCTTTTACCTTATTGCTCTTTTGTAATTATGTAGTAATTATTTCTCATCCAAGAGGTCAAATAAAATGGTTGTCGTTTTGCAAATTGTGGTAAATACGTATCCAAGTCCATGTGCTTCATCAGTCTCAGTATTTGAAAATATGAACTGTCATTATACAAAATGAACTATTGATATTGTAGTAACTACATTCATATACTGCATTTGTTAGCAGCATATAACAACACTGCCTTTTGAAGAATAAAAGTATAAATATGGAAGCCTGGTTTGGTCATATGGAGCATTTATTTGGTTTATTTTTGTCAAATCTCCAGACTAAAGGAAAACGATCACGAACGAAAAAGAAACTATTATTTACAAATGCTTTATTTAAAGATTATTTTCATTTTAGGAATGAATGACAGCACAAATTAGAATTATCATGTTGGCATTTCATTTACCCCTTTATATTTCAGGATTACAGTGTAAGATATTTCATCAGCTTGCCTGCATGATTGGGGTCAACTGATATCAAATGTGTTGTCAAATTAAAGCAAACTCAATCTAATAATCAATCAGTACATCACAATGATTAAAGAAACTGATGTGATGGTTAAATTCTTGTTTTAAAGACTGTACCCCATAATTACAGAAACCCACACGGTTAAATAAGGTCTTTAGCGAGTTATTATGCACATGAAAAACGACCATATACATTCATGTCAAATTGATCAATGTTGAAATCTGAACCACGTTTCTGCTCATCTGTGGTTTCATGAATCATGCATATACCATCTTCAACATCGAAATAAACATTGCTATCCTTAACAGAAAGATTTTAACGAATGAATCGTTATATTTCAATCGAGTTTTTGTTTTCTAACAATGAAATTAGCATGCTGTTATGGGTTTGTAGGATATTTGCAAGCATGGTTTAATACGTGGTTGAATACATGCATGTTGACAGGACTCAAGCCTCAATGAATCCTGTAATATATCATTATTATAGGTTAGTGTGCCGAGGAGAATTGCAATTACTCCCAATTAAGTAGACCTACACCTTGATGCTTTTCATGTTTTCATTTCATGGTTGCATTCCTCGAGGACGTTAAGATGACCTTTCGTTGTTTTCATTTGGTAGGAATTTTGTAGTCTAGTACAGTTTCTATTATAATGTATTCATGCTGGCAAAATCACGACTGTCTCCGCGGCAAATATCAAGGTTTTTTGTCAACCTGGATTACACGTGCATTGTGCATGGTGATTCTCTTGCAGAGGTTGTAGCTTGGTAAGCTACACGTGACAGTATAAGTCTAATGTACGTGTTTCCGTTGCAATTCAATCTTTTCAGCTTCGAGTTACATAAACAGAACTTTCACGTTTATTTCAGTTTCTTTGGTCATGAATGGTTTCTGATTTGAATCGACCTTTGCGTGCCGTAAGAGGTTTTTTTAAGGACGAAATAAATACTTTGTGCTCTTACAAATATAATCGTTCTTCAAATTAATGTGATTCGACGTGCACTTTGTTTATATTGGCTTGCACTCTATAGTCGTACATGTGCCGGTTGGCCCTCCAGAACGATGACTATGGTCAAAGTGTCAGGTGTAATTCTCCAAATGCTGATTGAAATATCTTATTATAGAACAGTTGCTGGGTCCAAGTTTTGCCCCAATTTCAGACCACTTTTTACGAATAATAACATGAAGATACCAAACAAAATCTCTGGACATAAGATAAGAGTAGGAACAAGTAGTGTAGACACGTCCTCAGACCTGGGGGGTTGATCGTGTAGCTGGGTCGTTCTTCCATATACGTTTGTGCACACAATATGTTTTTATATATATATATAAAGTGAAAACCTGGGGGGTTGCAACCCCCCTAGCCCCCCGGGATCTACGCCCATGGTAGGAACCGTGTTTTGCAATCAAATGTCTTCTTTTTTTACTGTCGGGAAAACCATGCTTTCTAAGATGGTACACAGTACGAGGTACACAGGGCCAGGATGGCTATAGCAATTGGACTAGCTCACTCGCACTGCACATGGCTGATTACAAGCCCCTATTTATTTCAAACACTTATCATTCGTTCATTTTTCCTTGTGATACATCGTACAAGAAAGTTTGAAACGAATTGGAGGGATAGACCAATTGCCCGACCAATGTTTACATGCCATGATTACGTGACTTACAGTGGATATGCCTCCAAATGCAATGAAAATACCCATTATAAGTCACGTGATGGCATGTAACAAAATGGTCATGTAATCAGTCTACTGGGTAGGACAATTAGGATATTTGGTTGTTTTCCGAAACCATGCTCAAGATTTGTTCGGTAAGTATTGCGAAGTCAGACAAAAATTAGAAACAATAGACTAGAGATTCTATGTCTGTCTGCAACAGAGCATTGAGCTTTTCCGTTCGATGTTTTAAAAATCAATTTATGAATCCATGCAACATTTGATCTACATTATGTATGTGTCACAAAGAAAGACCTTGCCTAACATTGATATTTGGTGAAAGAATCATGATCCTAGCTCTTACCACTTTTGAATGAGGGGCTATTTCCTGTTTGACCGGAAGTAGAGGTCACAGAGGTCAAACAATATGTCACAAAGATAAGACCTTGCCTAACATTGATATTTGGTGAAAGAATCATGATCCTAGCTCTTGCCACTTTTAAATGAGGAGCCACTTCCTGTTTGACCGGAAGTAGAGGTCACACAGGTCAAACAATGTTTCACAAAGAAAGACCTAGCCTAACATTGATATTTGGTGAAAGAATGAACTTAATATCTCAAACAGTTGATTTTTTTATTCATTTTTAAAGATTTTTATTATTAAATTCAAATAGGTTGTCACATGACACCCGATGACGTCATCACGACGTAACTCACGCGGGCATATCTATGCTGTATTTACTATGCCTATACAAACTTTGAACTAATGTGTATACAAGTTTAATGGCAAAAAAAGTCCCGTATAATAAAACGTGTGCAAAGTCTCTGGGCCGTGGGAAAAAGAAGAAGAAGAAGAAGAAGAAGAAAAATCTTAACAAACAATATAGCTCTTCCGCAACTATGCGGAAAAGCTAATAAACAACTATAAGCATTTTGATAATGAACAGAATCAGTAATTTCAAATACAAAAACCACGAAGTTAAAATACAGAGAAATCTTCAGGGAAATGCATAACAATAATCAGATTATCTAATAACTAATAATAACCATCAAATAACCACAAGGGAAACTGACTGAATTTTAAAGTCATTGAAAAGTGAACAAAGTCAATTTTTCTTTAATCACTTTTCAATGTTTTAATAATAACATTATGAAAAGCGTGCATTGTGGTATTCACCGACGACAAAGCCACTGACAAAAGGTTTTTCATCATCAAATCGTGCAGCAGAGAAGACACAACTACGTCAGTCCTGCATGGTGATTGGTGGATTGGGTACTGATGGGGGATATAAATACTGCATGCAGTTGGTATTTCAGTAGCTTGCATTAATTTGTTCAACATCGTGTACAGAAGCTGCTGCTGTGCAAGGACTAAAATATGGTAAGTTTGAATCAACTGATTTTGTACAATTATCTTGTTTTATTGCAGGCGCGGTTCTAGAGCCAACATTTTTTTTTTGGGGGGGGTTAGAAAAAAATTGTAAGTATACCTAGGCCCAAATTCATGGAATCCGTTAACGTTAGCAAAAATTCTTCTCTTACGCTAGCAGACTTATTTTGGTTACGGTTAGCGTATTTCACGCTTTCTTTTTGGTATTAAAAACGGTAAGCAAGGACTTGCATATTTAAGCGCTTTAGGAGAAAATAATCACGGTTACCCTAGAAATTCTTCGCTAACCGAAAGTCTTCCTTACGGATTCCATACAATAGATTACACGCGTAGCAGTGCCCGTAAGCACAAACACATGCCGTAAATGATTCCATGAAATTGGGCCCTAATTGCTCCTCATCTGATATGTATCAGAAGAGAATAATCAATCTCAATATTTTCTTCATGTTGATTATTATTTCGTTGTATTTTCCAAATTTTTACTGAAAGCTGACAAACACAATTGAATTCATAGTGGGATTCGATATAATATCCTTCGGGAATGCCGTCCGGCGCTCTGCCAACTACATGTAAGCTATCAAGGTCTATGTTGTCGGACCCGAATTGTCTAATGCGTTCGTTTGATATTGATACTCCACGATGAAACCCCTCATATACAGGGTGTCCCCCAATAAAACGCAACACTTGCGTCGAGAACCATTTAATTGAAAATAAACTGTTTATCACTTAAAGATTCAAATATGTGGTACAACCATGTCTTAGCTATCACCACGTAGAATTTGAGCAAAACTGGACTGAAATTGAGGGGAACAACTAGGACTGAATTACCCAACCTGAAAACTTTATTTTCATCTTTCTTTCATACACATTTTGTGTGTATTGACCACTTATCCTGAAATACTGCAAATTTGTTTTTACAAGAGTACTCTTTCAATATGTCACATTTTCGCAAATTTCAGCCCGATTTTGCCTATATTTTCCATATTGATAGCCAGCAAGACATTGTTGTATCACATAACTGAATATTGAAGTGATTAACAGTTTAATTTTAACAAAATTTGTCCCGACACAGTGTTCCGGTTTTTTTGGGACACCCTGTATACGCAATATTACGGAAGCCCGTTAGTGCCAGGGGTTAATATTTCTTTTGACATGGGGGTAAATGTTTTTTTTTCGCGATTGCGTGAGAATGTTTTTTGCACATGGGGTCTGAATGTTTTTTTCGCGATTGCGTGAGAATGTTTTTTGCACTTGGGGTGTGAATGTTTTTTTCGCGATTGCGTAAGAATGTGTTTTGCACATGGGGGTTGAATGTTTTTTTCGCGATTGCGTGAGAATGTTTTTTGCACATGGGGAGTGAATGTTTTTTTCGCGATTGCGTGAGAATATTTTGTGCACATGCGGTGTGAATGTTTTTTTTTGTAGCAGTTATCTGGCGGCCGACACTTAATTATCTGGCGGCCGCCACATAATTCTTTTGTAATTTTTTAAGAAGAAAAACAGAATATCTTAATGAAAATGAAGACTTTCATTTATACTTTTGGTGTAATTTGTCGTCTATAATAGGTTGTTCTTGTGTTGTTGTTGTTGTTTACAATAATTTTTTACTGTGCAAAATACACGATGTCATGTAGGCCTATATGTATACACTGTGGTGTAAGCCAATATTCTGAGAACTGTACATTTATGTGCCTAGCACTACAATGTGAAATTTACATGGGATGTTCTTATCATCTTATGTTCCCAGTGTAATGTACAGGGTGTCCAAAAAAACTCGACACTTTTGAAGTGGCTGCCAAATAAACAAATATTTGATTCTTGGGGGGAACGGTTGATACGTATTGAAAGCTCATACTCTCAACTTTCATATTATGACACCAAAAGTCCGAAAATAATTCATTTTTGGGTGAGCACTACCTCACTTTTGTAAAGGCTTTGGAAATTAGGTTGAGCAGGAATTGGCCCTCCAATTTGTTTAGAGGCGAGTCCTTTGGAGCTTAGGGAATTGAGGGTGATATGATATATTCATGATCAATTGCGACCACTTTAGGTTTGCTGAGTGAATTTTATAGTTTAGTAAATCAAAATTATATGCATTAGTGAACAAAAATTGCATTCATGATTGTAGCATTGTAACTTTCCCTGGTACTCATTGGTGTTTGAGTCAGGATGGGGTGGTGCTACATAGTGCAGATGAGTTGGGATAGGGTTGGACTTTGTTGGGTGGATGGGATGAAGAGCCAAGAGAATTTTGTTTCCAAATTGGACTGGTTGGTATTACCCATTGACACCTGAAGTCAATCACAATCTCTCACTGAGTCAATCAATCAATACCATAAATTAGACAAAGTCCTACCCAATCTTATCTCCCCTGCAACATGTAGCATTACCCCATCCTGACTCCTATGAGTACCAGGGAAATATACAATGTTACAATAATAAATGTAACTTCTATTCACTCATGAATAATATTAATCCCATAATAACCACATATTGCACCCAGCAAACCATAAATGTTTCCCAATCATCCCCAAGTCTGTATAACCATGTATAATGCAATCTATAGAATGTATACTATGCACATAAAACTGCAGTCATTATTAGCTCTTATACAGACATGCAAATGGACAAGCTATGAAATCTCTTTGAATGTGGTCATAAACAAGCATCCAATCAGCAAGAAAGCAGTAAACATGTATAGTAGGCCCTATGCCTTGTTTAATGGTAGTCAGTATCATTGTATGTTTTTGATGTTGTTGGGGGCCCTTTTTTTGCAACATGTTTATGAATTCAATGCCAAAGTGAAAACAAGATGCGTTGTGGGGTTTTTAAGTAAATGACAATAATAGTAAGATGCTATTGCGTTAAAATAATTAAAAGATAAATTTAAATAAAAAGATCGAATATAAAAATCCGATTTAAATTGTTAAAATCCGAGTTTTGGTTTTGTTTTTTTACTGATTTAAATTATGATTTTGTATCAACCTAAAATGTATTCTCAATTTAAGGGAGCTAGCCTCATTTGTGAATACAATAGCTGCCGTAAGATGGTGATCCATGGCTTATGATTATTTTGGAGCATCGAGAAAAGACTTCTAAACAACTGATAGAGTGTACCGTACCCTAACATTAGTATCAGACTATCAGTACGTCCGAAAGATATCTGCTACACAAAAATATTCACACCAAATGTCAAAGAAATATTTTCACGCAATCGCGAAAAAAACATTCACCCCCATGTGCAAAAAACATTCTCACGCAATCGCGAAAAAAACATTCACCCCCCCTGTGCAAAAAACATTCTCACGCAATCGCGAAAAAAAAACATTTTCACTGAGTTCCAATTATGTGGCGGCCGCCAGATAATTATGTGGCGGCCGCCAGATAATTGCTACAAAAAAAACATTCACACCCCATGTGCAAAAAACATTCTCACGCAATCGCGAAAAAAACAATCACCCCCCATGACAAAAAAATATTCACCCCTGGCACTAACGGGCTTCCGTACAATATCCCAAATCGCACGCAATTTAAAGGGAAGAAAACGTTAAGGGAAAAACAAAGTCAAGAGTTTCAGTTATTTGAATTCGCAAAAATAGATTAATCAACATGACAATTTAGCACTTGAGTAACCATCCCATTTTGTGATGTTATCTGTCATTTTCTACGTTGAGAGACACATTAATTTTTTTCAATGGAAGTGTTTTAAAAAGTGGATTGCATCTTTTATGTGACCCATTATAACAGAGGGACTTAACAGGGAATGGGGTGTAATTTCTCAGCATTTGACATGTAATATTTTCTTTTAATTTGGAAAGTTTGTTATATACAGTTTGTATTTAGACGCAGGCTCAAAAGAAATGACCGCAATGTCCGAATTAATTACATTTTGCCAAAGACGTCTTACCTTGAATATACTTTTCAATAACGACAGTTACAAGAAAAGAAACACTGTAGATAAACTAGTTTGACAATGACTATTGAAAGGCATACAGAGTGTCATTGGAATATTATGAGAAATCATTTAGATAGAGGGCAGCAGACAAATCTGTTCACCACTACCATTGAGCAGCCACAAAACGTAATTATTTAGAGCATCATAAGCAAATATGATGAAACTGAAGGTGTTTCGTTCCTGTGACATCATTTGAAGATGTATAGCAAGTTGTGAGCAAATCAACTCATATATATAAGAACAAGAACGTCTTTATTATTCAAACTGAGCCTATGCTATACAGCGTCCTTATCGGCTAAGATCTTTAATATTGAAGTTTGTAATTATCAGCGGTCTATAATGAACAACATAGTTTATGAGCTGAACTGAATCTGCCTATCATGATACAGGGAAGTATAGAAGGTTTGCAGCTACCATGTATTATTTCTGTTTGGATTGTGTTTCAGTACGGACTCGTACAAATCTGCCTGAAGGACCTGGTCATTGAGCGATTCGGAGAGAGTGCTTGGGACACAATTCAGTGAGTCTTATTATAACAACTATCATGTCATAATTAAATATTCCAGTTTAGGTTTGAGTTTAGGTTTTTGTTCGTATTAAAATTAACATGAAAGCCAATAATAGTTCCAATTGCATACGAATAAACTCAACGAAAACATTCTGGCGTATTATACACAAGGTTTCAAGAATATAAGAAAATATAAAATATCAAAGTTGGTGACTTATAGCATTTTCAAAGTTGGTGACTGTGTAATTATTGACATAATAGTGGGCTTAAAATGGTTCGGCTCCCTGCGAGTTTTTATTGAAATACCTTAGTTTATGTTATACTTTGCAGCAAAAATGCTGGTGTAGAAGACAAATTTGTGAATTTTCAACAATATGATGATGACGTCACGTATAGACTGGCTGAGGCCGCAGCCAACCTATTAGGTGAGTTCTGCACTTGTGTCAAGTATGATATTGAATCTGTATTACTTGCTCAAATAAAACCTTTCATATTATTCGTTCAAACTGTTTGATAATGATTATAGCACAGTAACATTCATGAAGAGCCTAATATTAAAATGGACATTGTTCTCTTTGAGAAACTACATGTGTCATATTCTCCCTTATTCAAAGAAATCCATCACAAATGTCATGATTCCATCGATTTAAACGTGAAACGTGATTAAATCCCTATATCAATCAATGGTTAGACAATACAAATTCTTCAATGTCTTGAAAACAATGCATTATGATTGTCTTAATATGTAATAATCCTGGCTCTTTTCAGGTGTGGATACCAACAGTGTGTACGAGCTCTTTGGTGTGTTTTGGGTGACTTGGGTTATGCGTATTGGCTATGACAAACTCATCCGTACCTTAGGAAAAGATCTGGCTGAGTTTATTTGTAATCTAGACTTCATGCACACTGTGTACATGAAAACCATGTATCCAAAGATGGATGAGCCTTCTTTTAGAGCAGAGAATCGAGATGATGGTAGTTTGACTCTGCATTATTTCTCAGTAAGGCGAGGACTCAATGGCGTAGTATCCGGTGAGTTTCCATTGAAAATGATTTTCGTAAATTCCCATGAACTACTATTAAAATGACATTGAGCAGAAGATATGTAGGTTTGTTGAAATACGATATATAATCATTTTACTTATTATTTTGTATATTGTTTGTTTGCTTGTTGATTATTTCTGTTCAAATTGTTCTTGGAGTTCAAATAATAATATGGGGACCTGACGCGTTTCGATCTCTATCAAAGAGTTCGATACATTTCCTGCTGGGATCTAAACGCGTAAGGTAATTATTTTGGCTAATGAGCAGTTTGAACCAGTTTTTACTTGTATTTTAAATAATATAAGATTAATCTTTTTACCGACCCATATTTGTTATTTGGTGCCTTGGGTAAAAGGTTATTTTTGTTTTCCATTTTAAAGATATTATTACAAAAGTTAATTCTCGTTGTAATGAAATTGAGGTGAACAACCTAGTTTTTCCTTTGCTTACAAACAGGAGTTATCAAAGGTGTTGCTAGGATTATCTTTCTGGAGCGGATCGCTATGGACGTGATTGAATTTAATGAGGAGTATCATGGGGGAGTACGTAAGGATCATTGGGTGTTTCATGTTCGCTTCTTGGAGTTCAATTTACCACCAATGGGTCTGGATGGCCAGATACGTCAAGACGTAAGTACTTGCATGCCTTTATAACTTATTCAATGGGTGCATTCGTTTAGCTCCCCGGGTCAACACCAGTCAACCTCGTCCCCATTCTCTGGCTTGTTTGGTGCAGTATAACGCGCCCATTCCCACTAAGGGCTGACCCGTGTCAGCTAAACGAATGCACCCACTCTATATCGACATCATTTGATTATAGAACTGATCGTCAAGTGTCAGTGAATGTCGACCTTAACATTCCTTTTGAAAATAAGTTTAAAATCAATTAACGGGCGTTATATTGTTATGCAAATGATATAGCCTATACGCCAGAGAAGATTGTAACCACAGTTATGTAAGCGATTTTGGCTACGCTCGAGCACATGGTATTACTGCATGTTTTGTATTGTATTGTTGGCTCACAGTGAATATAAGGAGCTGGGCGTGGCAATTCTGGTCAGTGGTCGTCAGACTGTCCTCTAGGCCCCACTCTTCACGTTCCTGTGTGCTGAGTTTACGTTGAATTAAATCATGTTTGATTGGTTGTGGCACATCATATCTTGCTTCGTTGCCTTATTTGTTTAAGTAGTCTTTTAGTCAAAGATTAACCGAACCTCATTAGAATATACCAATTGAGACTGTTCATGTCTTTTATCGCATTTGAGCTAATTGGGATCATATTGATGATATTTAAGCAATATTCAGACAACACAAATGTGTTTGCATTTTCTGTTATGCCTCTCTGGTGAACATTTCGCAAGCTAATTCAATGTGTTTTGTCTTTCTTTAGGAATGGCTTTCCATCCTTGAAGAGAACAAGGATTCTACATCTGCTACAAAAGACCCAATTCCTGATATACAGGCAATCAATGATAAACCCAAAGAGGATCGGTTCACTGCTAAAATACCGGATAAGATTCTGATCAACCCATTGACATTTTGCAATGCATTTCCGTACCATATATTGTTTGACCAGAATCTTGTGGTTCAGCACTGTGGAGTTAAAGTCCAGCAGTTTTGCCCCATGGTGAATGATGATGGTACAAAATTCGACGATTTCATGAGCATTAAACATCCAAATATTTCCTGTACCATCGGGAGTATTAGGTTGTTCTTGACATCGATATTCATTGTTGACTTCCGGAAAGAAAAGTTGACGCTGGAGTACCAAGACAAACCGACGATTTCTTTAAGAGGTTCGCATGATCTTGTTTATTCGTTTGTTTTTGTTCAGCATACAATACCCAAATATGTAATTTTGCTAAATAATTCAGAAGTTAAAGCAGCAACGAATATGCCATCAAGTAACAAAAAATTGCCACAATAAAATTTGAACTTGTGTGTACATTTACAGGACAAATGGTGTGGATGGATTCAGATCAACTGATGGTGTTTCTTTGCTCACCTCGTCTTACTAATCTTGATGATCTTAAAGAACGCGGTCTTCACTTCTCCGACTTAGCTCCACATGACATCACTCGAGACCTCATCCTATTTAACCAGCAAAGGATAGCTGAAGTGGAGTTATCCAAGCAGCTTGAGCAAAAGAAAGAAGAGTTAAGACTTCTTATGAGAGACCTCGCTGAAGAAAAGAAGAAGACTGATACTTTGTTGTATTCAATGTTGCCAAGAGAGGTAGCAAATGAACTACGCGAGGGCAGAAATGTTCAAGCAGGTAAGGTTGGAAAAACCTGTAGTAGTTTTGAATATGGCATCCACCATGCTTGGAATAATAGTTCAGAATATAGTTTGTAAAAGAGTACATATCATACATACTTCGTTCACTTTAAATGTTTATTGGTTTCGTACGACAACTATCAATGTTTGTATAATCGATTTCATTAATGAACGATACCATGCACTATTCTAAGCAGATATAATTTTTGGTATAATTATCTCAAGATGTAATCAGTTAATTCTTGACTCTAGCACCAATTATGTACATATCCACAACCTCAGCACACTAACTCAGGATGTCACACTTTACAGTCGGTAAAGCGCTACCAACTGACCAAAGCCAGACCGTTTGATCTGCAGATGCCTCATGGTGTGCGCTAAAATTTGTGTAAGGTCCGATCTTCAGGTCCAATGTTAAACCATAGAGGACGCTCTTTATACAAGGCCTCTGGGTGCACTACACTAAATAAACTCCCATAGACCTTAGTGTAAAATCCTTCAACTTCACAGTAAAAAAACCCATCCAGGAGTCTCTCAGCAGTTGGTACAATACTTCAAATGGTATTTTGAACCCTTATATACCGAATTCTTTTCAATTTTTGGTTTGTTAACTGATTAAATGTTTTGATTGAATTGCCCCAGGAAAAAAATACCCCCGAAATGTCTTTTTTCCGTAACTGACTTGTTACCAGTTTTCATGAAGCAACCCTCCACGTTCAAAACAATGTAGGGCCAGATTTTAAACCATAATGTACCAAGTCTCCACAACAGGCTGAAGCACTTAACCCTAGGTTGTGATAACCAGTCATAATAATTGCACGACCCCCAAATTTCAAATTTTCAAACCATTTGAGGGTACACAGAACATGATAATCAGCTCAATGCACTAATGTTTGAGCCATTTAGAAGAGTGTACCTGGCCCTGCACAAGATGTCTTAAAGAGCGTTCATCTCGACAATCAAGCAGTCCGGTAATTAATCTTCATTTGTTTGAATCGCAGTACGAATGTAATTTCTTAATAATCGTCACCTGTAATGGTCAGGAAATTACCTGGGATAAGTAATGAGTGTCAGATTCAAAATATTTTAAGTGATGCAAACTTTCGTTAACTTTGGTTTATGTGTAGCAACTTTAGTGCAATATACTAGTACAAGTTCATGTATAGTACATTGTATGCACACAGTACACGTGTATTGTGTACGAACGCACGTGTTGAAGGTTTCGGGATGGCTGAAGGTATAATGATATTAATAATAATTTATTCATTTCTTGTGCGCAAGTTTCATATGAAATCAATGTTCAGATGCGCATAACAACAGTCAAACTAGACATGTGGTTGTGTTAACAACCACTAGGGAGTGTTCGGGGTCTCATTTCGTAGTGGAACTGTTATGTGAACATAACAATTATGTTGGAACGTATGTGGTCAATCGTCGCTCATACAATATGGCATATTGAAATACACACTTAATTTTTAACTGCGTGACTGATCAAAATACTGATCATGCTGATTGCACTTCGTACACTGACTGATAGCGTGTACAAAATGGCGTCAACTTTTAATTTGTAATATTGTCGAGACGATAACTTCCGGTTAGTTCATCACAAGTAACTGAACATTTACAGAAGTTATTGAGTGCATATGATGTAAATATTTTGCAGTTTAATAAATGTTCAGATGCGCATAACAACAGTAAAAAATAGAGATTTACAGTTATTTTAAAAATGCAGATAAGTTATATAAAATGAAATATTTAATTGCAACTTGCGCCATGAAACTCTTTTCCAATTTTGGCAAGACCGGTACCATTTTGTAGAGGAAATCTGTCGCTACATTTTCGTACAAGTTGCAGTTGGATTGACCTAGTATTCAATGAGAAATTGCCCGCCAAACTAGTGTTATAACAAATCTCGAACTGTAGATTTATGCAACATTATAATTATACACGCCAGCTGTTTTTTAGTGTCTTTTAGCCAACCTGGATTATTTTGAGACAATTATTACTAGCTTTTGCTGTTCCGAAATGAGATTTGTACTTGAAACAAATGTTCATGGGTCCTGACAATAGATTGAATATATTTTGACAATATTTGTGTGTAAAAAAGTTTACTGTTAAGCTAATAATTGTCTCAAAATAATGGTGGGCTAAAAGACACTAACCCCTATAAATTTTCAAATTTTGAAAGAAGATAAGTTTCCGTACCTTAAATAAGGAGGTTCGAAGGCTTGTCAAACCCCCGACCAGTCAGCGTCCATGAAATGGTGCACACGCCTGACCGGATGTCTCAACCCCGCGTGCACACACCGTCCTGCCAGTCACAACATCCAGCCAGTCCCAAGTCCAGCCACATTCAGTATCCGGGCTTCAGCGTAAGGGCCACGACAGGTACTCTGGGTGCGGTAGTCACGGTCACCAGCCACGGTCTCTGTGCGGCAGTCTTCATGATGGGGTGGAATGAGTTGCCAGCCTGGCGCTGCACTAGTCGATCGCACTTATTCTACGAATGGCCTACATGGCCACTAACTATTAAAAAGGACGTATTGCAAGGCAGTCAGGCTTTATCGCATGACTGAGCTGGATCAATCCAGAATAACAAAGGTGTGGCGCTAAGGTGCATACCAGAAGAAGGTTACGCAAGCCATGCGTGACCACAAACTACAGGGCCGTAACAGTCCCCCATGTACAAAAAAAATGGAAAACGTTTCCTTAATTTTCTAAACTGCGAGCCGACCTGAACAAATCTTAAATGTAGACTGAAAATACAGATATTAATTTTAATACAAGATATTACTTTACTCGAATTAAAATAATTCATTAATTAGTTAGACATT
>OZ020261.1:14439180-14444246 GCA_963971285.1 Astropecten irregularis
AGGGTTAGGGTTAGGGTTAGGGTTAGGGTTAGGGTTAGGGTTAGGGTTAGGGTTAGGGTTAGGGTTAGGGTTAGGGTTAGGGTTAGGGTTAGGGTTAGGGTTAGGGTTAGGGTTAGGGTTAGGGTTAGGGTTAGGGTTAGGGTTAGGGTTAGGGTTAGGGTTAGGGTTAGGGTTAGGGTTAGGGTTAGGGTTAGGGTTAGGGTTAGGGTTAGGGTTAGGGTTAGGGTTAGGGTTAGGGTTAGGGTTAGGGTTAGGGTTAGGGTTAGGGTTAGGGTTAGGGTTAGGGTTAGGGTTAGGGTTAGGGTTAGGGTTAGGGTTAGGGTTAGGGTTAGGGTTAGGGTTAGGGTTAGGGTTAGGGTTAGGGTTAGGGTTAGGGTTAGGGTTAGGGTTAGGGTTAGGGTTAGGGTTAGGGTTAGGGTTAGGGTTAGGGTTAGGGTTAGGGTTAGGGTTAGGGTTAGGGTTAGGGTTAGGGTTAGGGTTAGGGTTAGGGTTAGGGTTAGGGTTAGGGTTAGGGTTAGGGTTAGGGTTAGGGTTAGGGTTAGGGTTAGGGTTAGGGTTAGGGTTAGGGTTAGGGTTAGGGTTAGGGTTAGGGTTAGGGTTAGGGTTAGGGTTAGGGTTAGGGTTAGGGTTAGGGTTAGGGTTAGGGTTAGGGTTAGGGTTAGGGTTAGGGTTAGGGTTAGGGTTAGGGTTAGGGTTAGGGTTAGGGTTAGGGTTAGGGTTAGGGTTAGGGTTAGGGTTAGGGTTAGGGTTAGGGTTAGGGTTAGGGTTAGGGTTAGGGTTAGGGTTAGGGTTAGGGTTAGGGTTAGGGTTAGGGTTAGGGTTAGGGTTAGGGTTAGGGTTAGGGTTAGGGTTAGGGTTAGGGTTAGGGTTAGGGTTAGGGTTAGGGTTAGGGTTAGGGTTAGGGTTAGGGTTAGGGTTAGGGTTAGGGTTAGGGTTAGGGTTAGGGTTAGGGTTAGGGTTAGGGTTAGGGTTAGGGTTAGGGTTAGGGTTAGGGTTAGGGTTAGGGTTAGGGTTAGGGTTAGGGTTAGGGTTAGGGTTAGGGTTAGGGTTAGGGTTAGGGTTAGGGTTAGGGTTAGGGTTAGGGTTAGGGTTAGGGTTAGGGTTAGGGTTAGGGTTAGGGTTAGGGTTAGGGTTAGGGTTAGGGTTAGGGTTAGGGTTAGGGTTAGGGTTAGGGTTAGGGTTAGGGTTAGGGTTAGGGTTAGGGTTAGGGTTAGGGTTAGGGTTAGGGTTAGGGTTAGGGTTAGGGTTAGGGTTAGGGTTAGGGTTAGGGTTAGGGTTAGGGTTAGGGTTAGGGTTAGGGTTAGGGTTAGGGTTAGGGTTAGGGTTAGGGTTAGGGTTAGGGTTAGGGTTAGGGTTAGGGTTAGGGTTAGGGTTAGGGTTAGGGTTAGGGTTAGGGTTAGGGTTAGGGTTAGGGTTAGGGTTAGGGTTAGGGTTAGGGTTAGGGTTAGGGTTAGGGTTAGGGTTAGGGTTAGGGTTAGGGTTAGGGTTAGGGTTAGGGTTAGGGTTAGGGTTAGGGTTAGGGTTAGGGTTAGGGTTAGGGTTAGGGTTAGGGTTAGGGTTAGGGTTAGGGTTAGGGTTAGGGTTAGGGTTAGGGTTAGGGTTAGGGTTAGGGTTAGGGTTAGGGTTAGGGTTAGGGTTAGGGTTAGGGTTAGGGTTAGGGTTAGGGTTAGGGTTAGGGTTAGGGTTAGGGTTAGGGTTAGGGTTAGGGTTAGGGTTAGGGTTAGGGTTAGGGTTAGGGTTAGGGTTAGGGTTAGGGTTAGGGTTAGGGTTAGGGTTAGGGTTAGGGTTAGGGTTAGGGTTAGGGTTAGGGTTAGGGTTAGGGTTAGGGTTAGGGTTAGGGTTAGGGTTAGGGTTAGGGTTAGGGTTAGGGTTAGGGTTAGGGTTAGGGTTAGGGTTAGGGTTAGGGTTAGGGTTAGGGTTAGGGTTAGGGTTAGGGTTAGGGTTAGGGTTAGGGTTAGGGTTAGGGTTAGGGTTAGGGTTAGGGTTAGGGTTAGGGTTAGGGTTAGGGTTAGGGTTAGGGTTAGGGTTAGGGTTAGGGTTAGGGTTAGGGTTAGGGTTAGGGTTAGGGTTAGGGTTAGGGTTAGGGTTAGGGTTAGGGTTAGGGTTAGGGTTAGGGTTAGGGTTAGGGTTAGGGTTAGGGTTAGGGTTAGGGTTAGGGTTAGGGTTAGGGTTAGGGTTAGGGTTAGGGTTAGGGTTAGGGTTAGGGTTAGGGTTAGGGTTAGGGTTAGGGTTAGGGTTAGGGTTAGGGTTAGGGTTAGGGTTAGGGTTAGGGTTAGGGTTAGGGTTAGGGTTAGGGTTAGGGTTAGGGTTAGGGTTAGGGTTAGGGTTAGGGTTAGGGTTAGGGTTAGGGTTAGGGTTAGGGTTAGGGTTAGGGTTAGGGTTAGGGTTAGGGTTAGGGTTAGGGTTAGGGTTAGGGTTAGGGTTAGGGTTAGGGTTAGGGTTAGGGTTAGGGTTAGGGTTAGGGTTAGGGTTAGGGTTAGGGTTAGGGTTAGGGTTAGGGTTAGGGTTAGGGTTAGGGTTAGGGTTAGGGTTAGGGTTAGGGTTAGGGTTAGGGTTAGGGTTAGGGTTAGGGTTAGGGTTAGGGTTAGGGTTAGGGTTAGGGTTAGGGTTAGGGTTAGGGTTAGGGTTAGGGTTAGGGTTAGGGTTAGGGTTAGGGTTAGGGTTAGGGTTAGGGTTAGGGTTAGGGTTAGGGTTAGGGTTAGGGTTAGGGTTAGGGTTAGGGTTAGGGTTAGGGTTAGGGTTAGGGTTAGGGTTAGGGTTAGGGTTAGGGTTAGGGTTAGGGTTAGGGTTAGGGTTAGGGTTAGGGTTAGGGTTAGGGTTAGGGTTAGGGTTAGGGTTAGGGTTAGGGTTAGGGTTAGGGTTAGGGTTAGGGTTAGGGTTAGGGTTAGGGTTAGGGTTAGGGTTAGGGTTAGGGTTAGGGTTAGGGTTAGGGTTAGGGTTAGGGTTAGGGTTAGGGTTAGGGTTAGGGTTAGGGTTAGGGTTAGGGTTAGGGTTAGGGTTAGGGTTAGGGTTAGGGTTAGGGTTAGGGTTAGGGTTAGGGTTAGGGTTAGGGTTAGGGTTAGGGTTAGGGTTAGGGTTAGGGTTAGGGTTAGGGTTAGGGTTAGGGTTAGGGTTAGGGTTAGGGTTAGGGTTAGGGTTAGGGTTAGGGTTAGGGTTAGGGTTAGGGTTAGGGTTAGGGTTAGGGTTAGGGTTAGGGTTAGGGTTAGGGTTAGGGTTAGGGTTAGGGTTAGGGTTAGGGTTAGGGTTAGGGTTAGGGTTAGGGTTAGGGTTAGGGTTAGGGTTAGGGTTAGGGTTAGGGTTAGGGTTAGGGTTAGGGTTAGGGTTAGGGTTAGGGTTAGGGTTAGGGTTAGGGTTAGGGTTAGGGTTAGGGTTAGGGTTAGGGTTAGGGTTAGGGTTAGGGTTAGGGTTAGGGTTAGGGTTAGGGTTAGGGTTAGGGTTAGGGTTAGGGTTAGGGTTAGGGTTAGGGTTAGGGTTAGGGTTAGGGTTAGGGTTAGGGTTAGGGTTAGGGTTAGGGTTAGGGTTAGGGTTAGGGTTAGGGTTAGGGTTAGGGTTAGGGTTAGGGTTAGGGTTAGGGTTAGGGTTAGGGTTAGGGTTAGGGTTAGGGTTAGGGTTAGGGTTAGGGTTAGGGTTAGGGTTAGGGTTAGGGTTAGGGTTAGGGTTAGGGTTAGGGTTAGGGTTAGGGTTAGGGTTAGGGTTAGGGTTAGGGTTAGGGTTAGGGTTAGGGTTAGGGTTAGGGTTAGGGTTAGGGTTAGGGTTAGGGTTAGGGTTAGGGTTAGGGTTAGGGTTAGGGTTAGGGTTAGGGTTAGGGTTAGGGTTAGGGTTAGGGTTAGGGTTAGGGTTAGGTTAGGGTTAGGGTTAGGGTTAGGGTTAGGGTTAGGGTTAGGGTTAGGGTTAGGGTTAGGGTTAGGGTTAGGGTTAGGGTTAGGGTTAGGGTTAGGGTTAGGGTTAGGGTTAGGGTTAGGGTTAGGGTTAGGGTTAGGGTTAGGGTTAGGGTTAGGGTTAGGGTTAGGGTTAGGGTTAGGGTTAGGGTTAGGGTTAGGGTTAGGGTTAGGGTTAGGGTTAGGGTTAGGGTTAGGGTTAGGGTTAGGGTTAGGGTTAGGGTTAGGGTTAGGGTTAGGGTTAGGGTTAGGTTAGGGTTAGGGTTAGGGTTAGGGTTAGGGTTAGGGTTAGGGTAGGGTTAGGGTAGGGTTAGGGTTAGGGTTAGGGTTAGGGTTAGGGTTAGGGTTAGGGTAGGGTTAGGGTTAGGGTTAGGGTTAGGGTTAGGGTTAGGGTTAGGGTTAGGTTAGGGTTAGGGTTAGGGTTAGGGTTAGGGTTAGGGTTAGGGTTAGGGTTAGGTTAGGGTTAGGGTTAGGGTTAGGGTTAGGGTTAGGGTTAGGGTTAGGGTTAGGGTTAGGGTTAGGGTTAGGGTTAGGGTTAGGGTTAGGGTTAGGGTTAGGGTTAGGGTTAGGGTTAGGGTTAGGGTTAGGTTAGGGTTAGGGTAGGGTTAGGGTTAGGGTTAGGGTTAGGGTTAGGGTTAGGGTTAGGGTTAGGGTTAGGGTTAGGGTTAGGGTTAGGGTTAGGGTTAGGGTTAGGGTTAGGGTTAGGGTTAGGGTTAGGGTTAGGGTTAGGGTTAGGGTTAGGGTTAGGGTTAGGGTTAGGGTTAGGGTTAGGGTTAGGGTTAGGGTTAGGGTTAGGGTTAGGGTTAGGGTTAGGGTTAGGGTTAGGGTTAGGGTTAGGGTTAGGGTTAGGGTTAGGGTTAGGGTTAGGGTTAGGGTTAGGGTTAGGGGTTAGGGTTAGGGTTAGGGTTAGGGTTAGGGTTAGGGTTAGTAGGGTTAGGGTTAGGGTTAGGGTTAGGGTTAGGGTTAGGGTTAGGGTTAGGGTTAGGGTTAGGGTTAGGGTTAGGGTTAGGGTTAGGGTTAGGGTTAGGGTTAGGGTTAGGGTTAGGTTAGGGTTAGGGTTAGGGTTAGGGTTAGGGTTAGGGTTAGGGTTAGGGTTAGGGTTAGGGTTAGGGTTAGGGTTAGGGTTAGGGTTAGGGTTAGGGTTAGGGTTAGGGTTAGGGTTAGGGTTAGGGTTAGGGTTAGGGTTAG